>CM029463.1:7500-125938 GCA_017140185.1 Eucalyptus polyanthemos subsp. polyanthemos
GAGTATCGTAGAGGTACAAGTTTTTCAAGTACTAGCTTTTGAAAAAGATGGATGCAAAGTTGCTTAGTGCTCAGGTATATTTGTCTTCAAGTGGGAGATTGTCATATATGAAGCCAAATATTTTTAAGAGTTTTTTTGTCTTTTTTATTAGATTTTTTTTAGGTTAAAAGCTACACATTTATATTAACGATGACAAGACGCTAGCTGTCAAAATGCTGAAAAAGAAAATAGAGATGCAAGAAAAAGATAAAAGAAAAAAGTGAGAGAGGATATTTTTGTGCCACGATCTTGAGAGAATATCACTTCTTTCTTTATGAGGGTTTCCAATCTTTTTGTGCCCGATCTTGACAGAAGATCATTGTTGTATTTCAATTCTTTTTTAAGTTTAATGGATCCACAAAATGCCTCTGCATGAAGAGGCGTAGCCCAAGTTTGAGTGAACTTCATCAACAAATTTTCTAGCGTCTTCTTTTAATTTTGTTATTTTGTTATTATGTTTTTCTTGGTGAATTGTTTGTGAGCGTTATTTTTTTGGAATCGACATGCAATTTCATAACAATTTTCCCATCAATCTAGTCAAACTTTCAACACAGCCTTCGATGGTCTTAATATTCATAGGCTTGCCTCATTTAGTTTCCCCAAGCATGAAAGGGCTGCCTAAATTCTAATTGAATTCTAAACCGACTCCTACATGATTGAATTAAATTGAATGATAGACACAGCGATTGAGGATTGGCATAATCTAATTGACAGAGGATCATGACCATATGGGGACTCTTAAACACCAGGTGTTTTTCTCTATTGCTTCACGATAGCTCGCAATTTTCTTGAGGATTGTTATTTAGTAAAAGATCATAGGGCGTCATGTTTAGAACATGGGTTTACTTTCCACTCATTTTGCAAAAATGATTGATTTGAAAATTATTTTTCAAAAAATAATTGTTTACATCACTTACAAAAATAAATGACTGTTTACACCTACGGTCATGATGCGAATATGTAAAATCACATCCAAATATGCAAAGCATATGATTGAATCAAGCAAAGAAATTAGGCCGCGTGCATTTGTTTCATCGAAAATAAGTGATTTGGAAAACATTTTTTGAAAAATAAGTACTTATATTGTTTAAAAAAATTAGTTAGTGGAAATTGTTTTCATCGTTGATGACAATCTATGCCTAATTATTTTCATGAGTGATGAAAAATTTTCTAGTAATTTATTTTTGTGTAAGTGATGTAAGGAATTATTTTTTGGAAAATATTTTTCAAATCACTCATTTTTGGCAGAATGAATAGAAAGTAAACCCATGTTATAAACATGATGCCCAATGATCTTTTACTAAGTAACGATCATTGACATTTAGACTGCACACTAATTTTTTTAAATGATATAAGTACTTATTTTTTGGAAAATATTTTCTAAATCATTTCTTTGCTTAATTTAATCATATGCTTTGCATATTAGGAGGTGATTTCACATATTCGCATCACCACTATAGGCGTGTTTGAATAATTATAATGTTGCATGAATAATTGTTTTAGTACACACCATTGGCATTAGACTGCACAATTGTTTAATTGCTCTACTTGCGCTTCGAAAGGCCTATGTTTTTGTTGGTTTAGCCTACATTTGGATTATTACATATGTCAAGTTTTTTAAGCATCTGGGTTCAACTTGTGGTTCATGCATCCTATAAACACATCAGATAACAACACGTGGCATGTCAAAAGGGAATCAACGGCTGTAAAGCGAGGGACTCAAATATAAATAGGTTGCCCACCCCAATAATTTAGGAATTGAGCAATAGAAATATTCTTGAGAATTCTCTCTCCAAACACATTGTAGAGAAATGCGATTCACCCTACGATTCATCATTTTAAGCATCCACTATGATAGTAGCGTATCAAATTTAGCGTGTTTTTTACATATAAATGCACAAAACAATGCAATGTGTATAAGAAAAAGTACGATGGGAATTACAAATTTTCGTTAATTGGGAGTTGCAAGAGTTGCGTTTGAGTGATCTAGAAGACTAGGAACAATCTGTTGTTGAACATTGCTACTTGAATCATCTCATATGTTGTCTCTCAGTCTTGTCCTATTTTGGGAGATTGTAAATAAGCTGCGTCTAAGCTTTGACATGAGTCTTGAAATCCATGAATTTTAAGATTAGAAGGGACATAATGCCACAAAAAATAGTGTTGATCTTGGATAGAATAATATTACCTTAAATTTAAAAAAAAAAAAAAAAAGGAGGAGGAAACTTCAATGATATTGGAATATAAAAAAAATATATAAAATATAAAAAAACAGATTTTGTGTACTTTTGACCTATATTAGGCTAACCTTAATCTAAACTTACAATAGGTTTAGGACTGCTTTTACATTTATTTCTAGTAATGTCTGATTATACCAATTTATTGACAACTATTCCCAATATGGATACTTATACTTGATTAAAGAAAAGTCTGAGTCTCTTGACAAATTCAAGATTTTTCGGATTTAAATGGAGAAACAGTTGTTAGCTGAATCGTACTCTTATGGACATGATGAGAAATATGATTAGTAGGACCAATTTACCTAATTTTATGTGAGGTGAAACTTTGAAAATAGCTCTTTATATTCTAAATCATGTTCCTACTAAAGCGGTTCCATTGACCCCTTTTGAGTTATGGACTAGATGCAAACCTAGCTTGAATTATCTTAAAACTTGGGGATGTCCAGTAGAAGTGAAGTTATATAATCCAACATTGAGTAAGCTGGATTCCAAAACTACTAGATATTACTTCGTGTCTTACCCAGATCATTCAAAAGGGTATCAGTTTTATAACCCTAATGGAGGTACAAGAATTGTGGAATCTCATACTGCAAAATTTCTGGAATTTGATGTAGCTGAAAAGGGTAGTTGCTCACAAACTATCAAAGATGATAGTATGGTGGGGATTACCGGATCCCTGTCTCATCCTATGTAGACAATTATGGAGCCTCTTGCGCCACAAACTGAGCCTGTTGTGGCCCAGGATCCTATTGTTGAGACAGTTCCTGATAAAATTTCTCAAGATCCTCAAATTCATAATGAGGTTGAAGTAGCGTAGCTCCACTCATAAGATCAATTAAGGAAAGACGTTCGGCTATACCACCAGACTATATTATCTACCTAGGAGAACATAATTATGATATTGGTTGCATTGTTGATCCGGTAACTTATACGGATGCCATCTCATGTCCTCAATTAGATTTGTGGCTAAATGCGATGAAAAATGAAATGCAATCTATGAAACACAATGGTGTTTGAGAGCTTGTTGAATTACCTGAAGGTTTTAAACCTATTGGCTGCAAATGGGTATTCAAGACTAAAACGAATACTAAAGGAAAGATTGAAAAGTTTAAAACTAGACTGGTAACTAAGGGTTTCACTCAAAGAGAAGGAATAGATTATGAAGCAACATTTTCTTCAGTTTCTTCTAAAGATTCTTTTAGAGTGATCTTGGCATTGGTAGCTCATTTTAATATGGAGTTACACCAGATGGATGTTAAGACTACTTTTCTAAATGGAGACCTTGATGAGGATGTTTATATGGTGTAGCCTGAAGGTTTTACAGCAGATAACTCAAGTAAGCTTGTTTGTATGAGCTTAGGAAAATGAACATTCAATGAGACAAGTGTACCCCTACCTTTTTGTTTAATGGATTCTAATTGTTTAAATTTCAATAATGAAATTTTTATAAGAGGGGAGAGTTGTGACATATTGAATTTCAAGCTATGTTTTCATTTGAATGAATCGGGTTTTTCATCAACATGCCTATAATTCTATTCTCCGAGCTGATCACTCATTTGAATGAATCAGGCTTTTCAGGTGCACCTGTTAAGAGATTTTAACACAATAGACTTGAGAATTCGACTAGGAATAGACTACTTGACCGTGCTCATCTACAAAGATCATTACGGCACAATTAAAAATCGATTACAGATAAGAGATAGATCGATTCGACTGAGAATGGCAATTAAAAAGTGGGTGATTCCACCATATTGTAAAATTCTCATCGACGGACACTAGACCGATTTTTCTGTCATTTTGGCACCTTGTGTCCATAATTGAAATCTCGATATTTTCACAACAATCGAGAGTCGCCATTATGTCAAATATATTCAATGTGGCTAGAAAATAATCGACCATGGGTTAATTGTATTCAAAATTTCTAAAAGCTACCCGATAGGTTACGTCACGCTAAAATCGTGCCAAATTGAAATTAACCACGAATTTAAATCTAATTTTAGAAATTGAAAGCTCTTTCTTGTCACAGTTTATTTTAGGAATGTCAACTCATCCTCCAAAGATTTTTCCGTAAACCGAGATTTTTGGTAGAAATTCATTATAGGGCCGTTTTTTACCGAAAAATTTAGGAGATCGTTTTTTATCTTGTGTTTGGCATGCAAGTTTGTTCTATTGGCAAAGAAAAATTTCAATTTGGTCGAGGGCATCTTAGTTGGATTTATGGGGGCCGAATTGAATTAATTCAAGAGGAATTTGAAGTGGATTTAGGGGAAAATGCTTCAAAATTCGTAGCCCCCATGGTCCTCAACTTTGGACCACTTCCTTGCCTTCCTAAGGAAACTTGGTGGCTGCAAAATGTGTTGAGGAAGCCAGGCCATCTAGTGGGGTCTTACCAAGGGGACAAAGGGCTAAGATAGAAGCAAAGTAGCCCCCTCGAAGCTTGTGTTGTCCTCTTTCTCCTTCCTCCAGCCTACTTTCTCCATTTTCAAAGAGCTTTGAAGCTCATGAGTTGCAAAGAAAGACAAGCAGCCCTTCCTATCGTCACTAGCCCGCCGCTCGCCGCCGTGCCCCCTTTCACACCCCGATCCTCGGGCACACACACATCATTCTACTTGGTCAAATTTAGAATGCGATATCCTAGGACTATGTATAGCCGACCATTTTTCATTTTTAATAGCACATGCGGAAACAATTATAATCCCCAAACAATAAAAACAATGGGATAGAAAAGTAATGCCATATTTTTCATATTGAAATCCACAACCATACTTTTATACGGAGCATTTAGTTCCACTCTATCCACATATATACAGGGTTCACAAAAAAGGATGGGATCTCAATCCTTATCCAAGTCACACTCAGGATCATCCTGATCCTCTTCTAACACTTCTTCACTATGCTCGTTTCCCTCAAGCTCTTCATATTTTTCTAGCACATCGTCCTCTTCTAGTTCCTCCTCCTCAGGCTCATCTATTACCTGAAATGGTTATACAATAACCATTGAAACTACATCTCAGCAAGTTCTACCCCACTAAGACTCGATTAGAAAACCAATACACCACATGAATACCTAAGAATAGCACGAGTCATAAGACAAACCTTGGCATCAGTCCTAACCTGCAATTCAAGGTTATACAAATATGCCTCATATCTTGCATCAAGCAATCAATCAAATCACGACATAAGATCAAATCATTGATCAATCGACCTAACCGATTACATGTCAATCCGACCTCTTCTAGCCCATTTACATCCCACTATATAACCTCCAATTGTACACTCAGTCACAAAGCTCCATTAATGCTCTCAGGCATCGTTTTCACCAAGGTGACATGACTTTCGCTAGTATATCGAGTCACGGAGACATATAAGTCTCTCGGGCATCATGTTCACCAAGTGACGTGGCTAACAAATAGTCTACGTGCATTCTTTAAGGCGCCATTTTCGCTAGTGATATTCCCAATCACCGAACAACGCCCGTCATAGGTCACTAACAGTCTACGTGCATTCTTTAAGGCGCCGTTTTCAGCAGTGATATTCCCAATCACCGAACCATGCCTGCCACAAGTCATAGATAATCTACGTACGTTCTTTAAGGCGACATTTTCTCTAGTGATATCCTTAATCACTGAACCACGCTCGTCATACCTGACGGTCTTAGCCAAGAAAATTCCCATTTCTTTCTTGTAATTCTCTCTACTTTATCCCATCAACACATTATTGGCATTAAAATGAATATACTCGGCCATTTACTATCAATCACTCAATTTCCATTTAATTCCAATCAATTTATGAATAATTCTTCAAATTGCACAATTAATTAAATTCCACACAACATAGAGTTAAAATAAATAAATGGACTACACCATGACGATCAGCATGAAATTCCGATCACTGGCCATCCAGGTTAAATTTTCAAAAAAATGAATAATTCATTCATTTTGAAAATTAATAATTAATTACTAAAAGTCCAATTTAGGCCCATATTGCCTAATTGAAGCCCAATAAGGGTCGGGAAAAATTCCGAGATACATTCAATAAATAGTAGACTATATTCACTTGCTAATTGCATCACAATTAATTAATAATCAATAATCTACTCTAATATAACCACCTAATCCTACTTAATTAACATTAATCAATCCTTAAGCATAATTAGTCTACTAATAAAGGATTAGTGAGATTATTCACTTGTGCAAAGTGAAGACACCTCGACGACGATGCAACGATGGCCGAAATCCAAGTTTTTGATAGCGTTGGCAGACACTCGAGTCAAGCCCAAAAACCTTGCAAGCCCACATAAATTTCTATGCTTAGACTTGGACTTGGGCTTGCTGAATTTCTAGGATGATCTCAATTGGGCTTCAAATCGTGGGCTGAATTGACTTAATTCATTGGGCCCACAAGACTAAATTGGAGCTGCAATTTTGAGGGCTTCAATTTCTGGGCTCACTTGAGCTGAGATGGCTAAAGACTTGGGCTGCTGGACTTTTGAAGACTGCTGGGCCAAGGAATAGGCGAAGCTGGGCTTCGTGCGTTGCTGTTGGGCTGAACAAAGGAAGTAGCAAGCGAAATGAAAGTTGGTGGCATCGTGGACGGCGTGCACGCGTGGATGGGGCAGGCGTCGCAGACGAAACGAAGATGCTGAAGTTGAGCGTTGACTGGCGTGCACAATGGAAAATGGAGGGCGACGCGAGCATTGTTGCTGCGTTGTTGAAGACACGTGGCTTTGGGGGAGATGCTAGTCTCGCAGCAGTTGGATGAAGACATGAAGGAAAGTTGGGCCGAGTGTGGGGTGGCGCTGCTTCGGTGAAGTGGGGCAGCTGGCGCGAGGATATGCAGTCAAATGAAAGGGCTTCTTTGGGGAGAGTGTTGACCAAAGAGTAGCAAGCGTTGGACGTCTTCAACGGGGAAACTCAATGGAATATGGGTTGTCTTAAGGAGGGAAACAAAGAAGAGCCGGAATAGCTCATCCAGGAGAGGAAAGAAAATTTTAAAAGCAAAAGCAAAAGACCAAGGTTGTGAAGGAGAGAGGAATAGATAGAGACAGAGGGAGCAAGAGACAACCGCGAGAGGCTAGCTGGTTTTGCTTTATGAAAAAAATAGGATTAAGGGGTAAAGTCAATGGATTTATCCCCTCCATTGAACACCAATCCCCTAATACTTTTCCAATATAATTTCCATCAATTACCCAAATTTTGATGCAATTAATGTACCCTCTCATCCTAGGCTCCGAATTTCATATATTAGTCTTCAATTTCTTCAACATATTCCCAAATTCAAAGACCAATTTTGGTGTAGAAAAATTCCACATAATTTTTGCAAGTCCCCTTCGCCCTATAGCTCAGTTTGTAAGTCAAAAATCTCTTCAATTCGGCTAATCAGAATTTCCGTTAATTTTTCGTGATGTCTGAATCAATTTTCCGTAAAAATATCGGAATCTCTGAAAAATCTTCGACACTCAATCGACGTTCCTACAATTCATTGTAACATGATAGAATCTTCAATTTCTGAAATTGGACTTGAATTCACGGTTAATTTCCATTCGACATGTTTTTAGCGTGACCTAAATTACCGAGTAGTTTTAAGAGATTTTTAGTGTAAATGACCTGTGGTCGATTTTCTTCGAGCCACAATGAACCCACTCGATACAATGGCGACTCTCAGTTGTCGTGAAAACTCGAGGATTCAAATACGAATACAAGATACCCAAACAATAGAAAAATCAAACTAGTGACAATCAATGATAATTTTGCAATTTAGTGGGATCACCCACGTTTAACCACTCATCTTGGTGGAACCGACCTATCTCGATATCTAATTGATTTATATCTATGTCGTAATGATCTCGGCAAATGAGCACTGTCGAGCAGTCGATTTCTGATCCAATTCTCAAGTCTATTGCATTAAAATTCCTTAATGCCTTTCATGGATAGTCTAGTTATCTCTAGAGTAATCAAATCTGAGAACAGCCCTATAGGCACGAGAATGAAATGACCATTTTATTCAGTAGAAAACAAGCTTAAACATCTTGGATGTCACAACTCTTCCCCTCTTATAAAAATTTTGTCCTTAAAATTTAAACCTTTACCAATCCTTAAACAAAAAGGCGGGGTATCGTCATGTCAGCAAATTTACCTATCTCCTATTAGGGAGATATGTTATTGACTGCTGCCTATATACTTAACCGTGTGCCCTCAAAATTGGTCACTTCCACCCCTTATGAATTATGAACTTGTAGGAAACTAGACTTGAGTAGTCTACGTCCATGGGGATGTGCGGCTTATGTTCATGACTCTTCCCATAAACATGGCAAATTAGGTCTTAGAGAGAAGAAGTGTATCTTTATAAGATATTTCAAACACTCCAAAGGGTACGTGTTCATAGGTGAACAAGCTGGTGGAAGTGTGACCAAAATGGAGTCACGAGATGTCACGTTCTTCGAGAACAATTTTCCTAGTGGAGGTGAGATTAATAAGGACTTCCAATTATATGAGATAGAAGATCCTAATAACACACCCACTAATGTTGTAGAGGGAAATGAAGATTTACCTCAACACACAAGACCTAGTGGGAGTGTTGCATCGCCTGATAAATTGAATTCAAGATAAATTCAATTGCGTAAAAGTAATCGTAAAAGTATTCATCGTCGTCGTTTTGAGATTGAAGGGGAACCATTTATGATTGCTCAAAAAGACGATGCCAAGCCTAAGACTGTTCAAGAGGCTCTCTCATCCTCTGACAAGGAAGAATGGAGAAAAGCTTTGGAAGATGAGATGGAGTCAATGAGGGCAAACCATGTCTGGGACTTGGTTGATCTACCACCCAATCATAAGGCCATTGGAAACAAATGGGTCTTCAAGATTAAGCAAAGGGTAGATGGATCTATTGAAAAGTATAAGGCTCGCCTTGTGGCAAAAGGCTATACTCAACAAGAGGGTATAGACTATGAGAAAAAAATTTCACCAGTTGTAAAGTTCGCCTCAATACGCCTTATTCTAGCCATCGTTGCACATTTGGACCTTGAATTACATCAAATGGATGTAAAGACGGCATTTATCAATGGAGAATGAAACAACCAATAGGTTTCATAGCTAAAGGAAGAGAGCATAAAGTTTGCAAGTTTAATCGCTCAATATATGGCTTTAAGCAATCATCTAGACAGTGGTATATTCGTTTTCATCGAGCAATAATAACATTTGGTTTCACGATGATCAAAGAAGATCACTATGTATATGTCAAGCGGTCCAAAGATAAATTTGTAATTTTATCACTTTATGTGGACGATATTCTGTTGGCTGGAAATGACAAAGTTTTGGTTATCACCATAAAAGAATGGTTGTCCTCCAATTTTAAGATGAAGGACATGGGAGAAGGTGCTTATATATTAGGAGTTAAGATCAAAAGAGATCGATCAAGGAAAGTCCTTATTTTATCACAAGAGTCTTATATTATGAAGATTCTTGAGCGTTTAAATATGCGGCATTGTAATCCCATTAATACCCCTGTCATGCAAGGTGAAGGCCTAAATACTGAGATGTGTCCTAAGACTCCAGAAGAAATCAAAGTGATGGAAATTGTTCCTTACGCTAGTGCAATCGGAAGTTTGATGTATGCTATGATGTGTACTCGACCCGACATATGTTATGCCATGGGATTGGTGAGCCGATATCAATCAAATCCTGGTCAAGCACACTAGAAAGCAGTGAAGAGGATCCTGAGATACTTGAAGGGCACCATGGACTATCGACTTTGTTACCAAGGAAATGATTTACACCTATTAGGTTATTCAGATGCCGATTGGGGTGGAGACCTGGATGAGCATAAATCGACTTCTGGATATGCGTTCTTGCTCAATGGAGGTGCAATTTCTTGGAATAGCAAGAAACGGACATGCACGGCCTTGTCTATAATGGAGGCAGAATTTGTTGCATGTTCTGCGCGAGTGCAAGAAGCAATATGGTTAAAATGTTTCTTGGAAAATTTAGCCACTGTCACTGAAGTTCCAAGAGCGGTGACAGTTTATTGCAATAGTCAAGCAGCCATTGCCTATGTGAAAGATTCCAAGTATCATGGAAGGACAAAGCATATAGACATAAAGAATAACTTCATCAGAGAAATTATAGCGTAGAAAGAAGTGATCCTGCAATACATTTCAACCAATGGAATGGTTGCTGATCCGTTTACCAAGGCTATTCCTAGAGACATGTTCTTGACCCATAGGATGTCACTAGGATTGCGTAGAATGTCATATATGTTATTGTAGAGGATCATTGGTTTATGTATTTGTGGACAGATGTATTGTACTTGTTTGTTTATTAGTGATTTGATGTTTTATCAATAAGTACAAATCCACTATGAGACTAGCACAAACACACATATATTATTAAAAAAAAGTATGTCATCAAGCAATGATTGGCTCACTCACACGAGCAATCGCCTCAAGTACTATAGTTAGCACGTTGAGATGAGATGTTATGTACAAATAAATGCTGAAGAGCAAGTTTGGTACATAAAATATGTCGCCTTGATTGGAGTCAAGATGAGGTCTGTGATTGATTTATAATAAGATCGAACATGATAGTCCCATAATCATGTATGCCTGAAAGATACCGGATGCGAGTACTTAATTGGGCACTATAGAAAGCGAGCTGATATAGCACTCGGGCTAAACATGAGTATGTGAGAAGCACGTGACTATGTTTAGGCTAAGATTTGTATGGTGGATATATTTGATAAATGATACACGCTCTTATAGAAAGAGTAATCCACTATAGCATGTAATTCATATTACATGTGCATTGAACAACCAGTAAGGGAAGATGAGTATAATTATCCCTATTTACTCATTATGTGAGCCCTTGAGGTAATTTGTATTTTACCTCAACTTTGTGCCCTATGTTACTTCTGACTATGTTCTCGAAGTAAAAGATCAATGTTGCTACTTTAGCATGTTACAAGCGATCATGAATAGATATGACCTATGGGACATGTCTAGGAAAGCAGTTGTTCTAAAATTGAGAGAGACATGAGTGCGAAGGAAGACTATTGTTGTTTTACATCTATCACATGTATTTACTGGTCGACCAATTATATCGCCCTTTATAGTTGCGGATGTAATTGTAAATACATGGTGTTTTGAGAATAGTCAAGTATAGCCTTTAAGGGATAGGTATATTTGGACTAATGTAACAAAATATGTCTGAGGCATTGTGAGACATCAATTGTTTATATCTTTTCAAGGTTGTAGCCATTATGTTATCCCTAACAGGTGCATAATTTGAGCTCCCAAGTGTAGGTGTACTCATTGGTCGCACGACTTATTTGCTAGTATGAATTGTTTTGTAAAGTTGATGCATATTGAATGCCTTATATTCTTGATATAGAACTATCAAGCCCATCATGTTCGAGTGGGAGATGTTATACTTTAGCTAGTTAGCTAGTACGTCCATGATGGGGTGCGATTGGACTGCACCAATTGGACTTGATATGCTACGATGGAAAGGCACAAATGGAGGGGTACGAAGGGAGACATATAAAAGCCTCATGATCACAACAGTTGGCACGGTTGGCCCTTCATTTGCACCAAATTTCCTCTTTATTTCCATCAAAGAAGATCAAGGCGTTCCATTTCAATTTTGCAAGAACAATTGGCATTTACGTCGTGCAAATCGGGTGTTTTCCTCATGATTACATCCAGACTAACGTGAGGAAGTATTGTTCGTGATAAATTTGCAATTCAACATTTGTTCCGGGGCCATTTCCTATTTGCGCATCGGAATCAGGTAAGTCGTCTTCCGCCGACTCGAATTCCATCAGAAGTACACGTCGTTGATCTGTAATTCAGATGTCATTGCAAATACCTTGTCGTAACCTTTCACAAGATTGGTAGGTAATGCATGGACAAGAATTATGTGGATAGCGGCTTTTTAAAAAATAAAAAGTAAAATATTCTTCACAACATTTTTTCTCATCTGGTGAAGGTATTGAAGTCTTATCTGCATTAGATTTCATATTTCTCCTTTTTAATAGTCTTCCTACTGGCCAAAATTAGATCGGTTGATGGTTTCTAACTTTATTGATTGTTTGTCCATGTTCTTGGTTATTTGATTCTCAGGGAGACATATACGATCAAAAGAGTCTGTTGAGTGAGATTAAGCAGGTTGATGTGGTAATCTCTACTGTGGGGATAGCACAGCTAGAAGACCGAGAAAGGATTGTTGCAGCCATCAAAGCAGTCGGGAATATCAAGGTTGTGTCGTGTCTAGTAATTTCATTTCGAGTTATTATTCTTTGTTTAGCATTTGATTGACGATATACGTTGGTGTTAATTGTTAGCTTAAGTATTTTCTTCTAGTATGAGTGCATCACGTTCTTGTTGTGGGCTCTGCTTTGATGAAATGGGGTGGATTCACTTTTTATTTGTAGACTTCACTTCTTTCCTTTTTAAATAGTCATGACTTTGTGTAGAAGTCGTCGGTGAAATTTGAGGCTAACTATGTCAAAATCAAGTACCGGACAATGCCGGCTTCACTGTGGTTATGTTTTTTCCTCTAGGTCATCGAAAATGTCAAAAGGTTTTAAAAACTCAATATGGATTAGTCATGTACCCTGCTCTTTGATCGATAATGAGAAACATGAACTACTTAATCCTTCAAATGCGTTTTTGTTCTATTTCTACACTGAGGAACCAAAAAAAAAAAAGAAACAAACAAACAAAAAGAAAGTTTCCTGGAATGTTACCAAACAACACCTTAATTGCTAGTCTTGATTCACTTACAATAATTTTTACTCTATTTTAGTCACATATAAAAAAATATATATTGAAATATAGTCTCATATAAGTTTGTTTTTATTGTTGCTCTGTTAGAGTCACATATTGAAGAAAAAAGTGAAATTCAGTCTCACATAAGTTTGGTTTGCCTTTTTTCCATAACTCATGTAAATTTGTTGGATGAGGGGAATGCACTCTAGTTTTTTGTTGATTTCTAATAAAAATGTCTCTTCTGAATCAATTATTTTCTATTTAGAGATTCTTGCCTTCAGATTTTGGAACTGATTTGGATCGTAACGATGCTGTGGAGCCAGCAAAAACTGGATATGCTATCAAGGCCAAGATTCGCCGCCTTGTTGAGGCTGAGGGAGTCCCTTATACATTTGTGGCTTCTAACTCTTTTGGAAATTTCCACCTTCGGACATTGTCACAGCTCGGGGCTACAGCTCCCCCTAGAGATAAAGTTGTCATCTTCGGGGATGGAAATGCAAAAAGTAAGAAGCAATTCGTTGAAATGCGTATTCTAATTAGTTAAGTTTTTTTTTTCTGTACATTAACAACAAATTAATTATAGTAGTGATCAGAGTGAGAGGCGATTCTTGAAGCTTGATAATTGTAGGGTAACGTCCTTGTCTAGAGATAATGGGGCTCTTACATCCATTTGTCTTCAATTTTAGAGACTAATATATGATATGATTCTGTTGTGGTTTATCTTGGCATAATACCACCTAGCGAGCAAATCATGAAGGTTCTCTTTATGTATTTGTTTGGGAAAAGAACATATGAATGCATTTGTCTGCATGTCTAATGAATCAGTTTGATAAGATCATTCTTCTTCAAAGTGAGCCGAAATTAACCCTAGGAAGATAGATGGCTTTGTGATTTATTTACTAGCCAAATTGTAAAACTCTCCCCGTCAATATGCAGCGGTGTTTAACAATGAGGATGACATCGGCACCTATACCATCAAAGTTGTGGATGACCCAAGGACCTTAAACAAAATTTTGTATATCAAACCTCCTACCAACACCTACTCGATGAATGAGCTCGTGTCTTTGTGGGAGAGAAAGATCGGCAAGATCCTAGAGAGGCTGTATGTTCCAGAGGAGCAGGTTCTGAAGAACATTCAAGGTTAGGGATGCATTTCTATTGGATTTAAGTGCCTGGAATCCTCTCTATTCTCTTTGAGATTTAAAGCTTGTCCGATCATATTGCAGAGGCGGTGGCTCCGCGCAACCTGTTCTTGGCATTATACCATTCTATCTTTGTGAAAGGAGACCAAACAAACTTCGAGATTGAGCCATCATTCGGAGTGGAAGCTTTGGAGCTCTACCCCGATGTCAAATACATGATTGCGGATGTCATGCCCCGATCCTCAGGCACGCGCACATCCCTTTCCCTTGGTCAATTTTAAAAAGCGATATCCTAGGTCTATGTATCCCCGACGCTTTCATTTATATATGCACATGCAAAAGCGGTTATAAATCCCCAAAAAATAAAACAATGGGATAGATAAGTAGGACTAGGAAATTGAACCTGAAATGCAACACTCTTATGTACATCTATAATGACTCGGTCATACATGTACATATACAAAAGAAGCTAAAAAGGTTGGTTTCTACTCAATTAGCTTCCACAGCAACAGTCATCAGGATCCTAATTTGGATCATCCTCGGGGTTCTCCTTTAGATACTCTTCTCTGAGTTCTTTCTCCTCAGGGTTTTCCTCGTCAGGTACCTCCTCCTTAAGCTCCTCATTTGGGTCTTGAAATGGTTATTCAATAACCACTAAGACAACGTCTTAGTAAGTTCTACCCCCTAAGACCCGATTAGTAAACTAATACACCTTAGGGCTGCCTATGCACAACGTGAGTCAGAGGACTTACCTTGGTCTCAGATTCCACTTGCATATTAGCACAAATCAAATAGGCACCCAAGCAATCACATCACAGATCGAAGCATCGATCAAATCGACCTAGTCGATTACACGCCAAAAAGACCACTCACGATCATTCACATTCAATCAACCAATTCACAACATTAGATCAAAACAATGATCAATCGACCTAGTCGATTACATGTCATTCGGACCTCCTCTCGGTCACATCAACACCATACTTTATAATCTCCATTCGGGTACTCAGTCACAGAGCCAGATGAATGCTCTCGGGCATCTTTTTTGCCAAGGTGATGTACCAATTACCAATCACAATAACCTCCAGCAGTACACTTAGTCACAGAGCCTCATTAATGCTCTTGGACACTGCTTCCACCAAGGTGACGTGTATAATGGACAACATTCGTGCGTTCTTTAAGGCGCCGTTTTCACCAGTGATATCCTCCATCATTGAACCACGTATGTCCATACTGCTGCATGTAATAGACAGCACTCATGCGTTCTTTAAGGCGCCGTTTTCACCAGTGATATCCTTTAATTACCGAACCACGTGTGTCTCATTACATCGTTCCTGATTGGTTTCAGCCGAGAATTTCCCCAATTTGCTTTCACAATTCCCTCTGCTTTACAATTCATTATAGCATTATCGATGCTAAATAATAACACTCGGCCATCAACCAATCAGTCATTCAATTTCATTCAATTTGTGATAAGTCCCTAATATTGCACAATCAAATCAATTCCACGCAATGTAGAGCTTAAATAAATAAATGGACTACATCACGACAATCAGCATGAAATTACGGAAAATAAATAATTAAATAATTAATTTCTAAAATTAAATAAATAAATACAAAAAATTCAATTTAGCACAATATAAAGCTCAATTAAATAAACAGTCTGCACCATGATCATCAACATAAAATCCCAGTCACTAGCCATCCCAGTTGAATTTTTTTGGGAAATAAATAATTTCGAAAAGTAAATAAATAAATACAATAAATTCAATTTAGCACAATATAAAGCTCAATTAAATAAATAAACTGCGCCACGATCTTCATCATAAAATCCCGATCACTAGCCATCCTAATTGAATTTTCGAGAAATAAATAATTAAATAATTAATTTCAAAAATTAATATTTAATTCCTAAAAATTCCACCTAGGCCCGATTTGCTTAATTAACACCCAATAATGGATGGGAAAAATCCCAAGAAGCCACATTAAATACTATAGGCAATTCTCTATCTAATTATACTAATCACACAACTAATATGCAAAACAATTAACTAATAATCACTAATCAATTCTAATCTAACCACCTAATTACATTTAATTAACACTAATCAACCTTTAAGTATAATTAGTGCACTAAGAAGGCATTAGTGAGTAAAACTCACACAAAACAACAGGCTTGACGCGAGGATCAACTTTCCTCAAAGCGGGCCGAGCATCCGGGCTCGGGAAGGCGGCCAAAACAGGCCAAAACCCCACCGCGATACCCATTTTCTGCTTTCTCTGATCGCTGCTGGAAGGGGCGGATTAAGGGCTGAGATGGTAGAGCAAGGCTGGTGGAGGGTGAAGGGAGCTTCGGCGGGTCGAGGTGGCGGCGTATGGTGGCCGGAGGTGGCCGAACTGTGGCCTGTGCTGGCCAAAACGGAGCTGAACAGAGGTGGTTGGGAGCTGGGGTCGCACGACGGGGTGGTGAGAGGCGCGACCAAGCACGACTGAACGCGCGTTTGCGCGGGGATGGGCGACCGGTGACAACGGCAGCTCCAGTCCAGTGAACACCAATTTTTGCTCCAACTCCGGTGTCCTCCCTAATTTGGGACCCTAAGCAGCGAAGGAGGGGAAGACAGAGGGTGTTGACGGTGGCTGAGATGGGTGAGGGAGAGGCGGAGACGAACGATGGAGCGGCAGAGTGGGTGATGCATGGGTGAGGACAGCTTGCGGCGTGAGGCGGCGATGGCGGTCTTGGCTCCGACGCGGTTGTAGCCTTTCAACGCAGCTGACCTCTATTTCTGCTTTTGCTTTGTTTGAACAAAAAAGGCGGAAGAGAGAGGGATGGAGCTGGGCGAGAGAGCGACAGAGGCGCGCGGAGGGCAACCGGCGAGCGCTGGAGTATGCAGGCGAGGCGAAGCAGCGACGGCAGCTCCGGTTTTCTTCTCTCGGCGCCGTTGTTTTGCTTCCGTTTCTGCTTCTCTTCAGTCGAACAAAACTGAGAGGGAGAGGAGGAGAGAGAGTGTCGAGGGAGTGAGATAAGGATAAGAGAGAGAGAGAGTAGATAGGTTTGAAAAGTCAAAAATTAAAAGTGAAGGGGAAGCAAAGTGGAGGACGGTCGTGCATTCGGTGGAAGGGGGCTGAAGCACGAGGGAAAAGAAAAAGAGAGGGAGAGAAAGAGAAAAAGGAAAAAGAAAGAAAGAAAGAGAGAGAGAAAGGGGGAAAGGTGTTTGGCCAAATAATGAAAGGGGAAATGAGAATAAATTCAAAAGAAAAGAATTTTCTCGAATAGAAAATTCTTATTTCAATTTCTTTTGAATAAGCTCATAAATTCCCAAAAGAATTTCATATTAGAGTTCTCGATTCCCCTCTTGCATTGCATCCAATATCCCTCCTGAATTTCTCTCAAATGACTCTCATAAAATCAATTGATGTCTCACTTATTAAATTGTTTATTTTCTTTATTCAAGAATCCCTCATACTCCTCAATTTCACAATCCTCGGCTTCAACTGAACAAAAACGGCCCTATTTATCTAGTCGAAATTAGAACCAAAAAATCTGGATGTAACAGTGGATCAATGCCTCGATCAATTTGTTTGATTATCGAAACCGAACATGCTTATAAATTTCTCACATCTCCATGCAGTAATAAATAATATAGGATGCTGCTTCACAGGATCCTAGTGTGAAATGTTGCTTCCGTTGATCATCACATTGCATGTACAACCCCCAAGTCTGAGGACACACTATAAAGTATGAATGTTCAATGTGGCGCATCTCTGCAGTGCTTGGAGAAGTTGCTTCTGTTTTGGAGTTTGATATGGGTTCATGGGCCAATCCAAGCTAACACCAAGACACGGGTTTCTCTATTTTTGTATGTCATATTATCTTTCATGTCTAAAAAAATAACAAGTTAAAACAAGTGTAAACCGACTGTCAAACTTGTCGCAATTTTGAATTATTGTTAATGTTTTGGGGGACTCTTAGAGGCTGCGAGGGAACAAACATGTAGAAAAAGAGGCACGCGTGATGGGTCTGGATAAATCTCTAGCCAAATTCTTATTCCAAAACCTGATATACTGTGGATTGTTATCTAACTAAGCATTCGTTTGGTTCATTCTTCCTAAACCAACCATAAGTCAGGAATTTCCAATGAAAAACATATTAAGTAATGTATTTTTTGAGAAAGTAACAGTCAACAACATCTGGTTTCATGCTTTCTCCCCCACCGAGGGGGGAGGGGTTCGAAACCCCGCATCCCCATTGCGCAACTCACCCGTGGCTGGGTTTGTGGTGGTGGTCCAATTCACCCCGGGTTTACCTCGTCGGCTGCCAGCAGTTCAGGAATTCGCAGATCACCAAAAAAAAAAAAAAATCTGTTTTTAACAAGAGAGTTATCATTTTTGAATTTTGTAAAGGGCACGCAGCCTATCATAAATCAGAACTGTTGATTTCTTTTTCTATCTCAATGGAGGTTTGGTCAACACAATAATCAATTTTCTCGATCAAATTTAGACAACTTTTGGTAAGACAAGTTGTTATTTCAAAAAAATTCACGTCATGTGCTCATTCTCCACTGTAAATTTCTTCCGCCTTTCGTTGTCCACTTTTGTGGTACTCTTTTTCTGAGCGAAGGATGATGGTGGTGGGAAAGTCAATTCAACGAGAAAAAGGCACTTATGCCCTTTTGGAATAAAAATAAAATGACGATTCATCTGGATGCGTGCCACCGGGCAACAACAGTTGCAGCACGAGACAAAGCAAGTTCGCTGGGAAGAACCGCGCCTCCGCCGTAAAAGAACCCTCCGAGATGGCCGAGAAGAGCAAAGTGCTGGTGATCGGAGGCACTAGATACATCTCGGCTTTTTGTATTTTTTCTCATTCAGATGCTTTTGAAATTTTTCGAAGACACGCCCATGTCATCCCTAATGTCTTTAAGAAAAAGCACGTTTAACGAGCGACACCCTCAAGTTTCTACCCTCAAGTTTCTTCTAACTCAGTAAATTATGTTAAGAGTAATGATAAAATGGGGCCCCTATGTGAAGCGACCGTCAGCATTTCCCATTTTAGTTTCAGCAAATAAAAAATATATATGGAGGTGTGGCAAAAACGATTCTCAAAGTTTTTCTATTTAACCCTAGATATATTTATTTATTTTCATTAGATAAACTATGTGAAATTATTGTTGCTGCCTATATGAAATCTTATCACATGTGCCAGATACGAAGAAAAGTTGGTGAAATCATTTATTCAGAAAGTGTTGAGCCAGCCGAAGAAAAAGTTTGAGTTGGTTATTCCTGAGCATTTGGTCGGAATTGATAGTCACGTGGTGAAAGTTATGAAATTTGTGGATAATAATTCTCGTGCCACCCTATTTGTCGGCATCCATGGAATACGTGGCATTGGTAAGACGGCTTTTGCTAAAACCATCTACACCAAGCTCTCAAATCAATTTGAGTATTGTAGCTTCATTCTTGATGTTAGGGAATCTTGTAAGCATATTGGTCTTGCTTACTTGCAAAATCAATTAATTTTTTATATATTGAAGCGAAAAAATCAAGTTGATGATAGGGACGAAGGGATTAATTTCATCTCATCTAACTTTGGATCTAAGAAACTCCTTATTCTTCTTGATGATGAGGATTCGAAAGCTTAAAAGACTAGTAGTTCTTTCATGTTTGGTAGACGTGTGAATATAAACTATTGTTGTATATAACTTAGTTTGCAGTGTATATAAAAGTGTGTTGTGATTTTCAAAATTATGGCCCTGCTTTTCTATACCATCTTCGTGTTGTCAAGGGATTTACTTATTCGCTTCCACGTGTATATTAAAATAAATGGCTCGGCAACGTATTTTGGGATGTTGCAATTTAATCGACCACCGAGGGATGGGCACGCATTCAAGGATCGAGGTGTGACATAGCTCATTGCCCATTCTATACCGTTTTTTTAAAATTAAAAAAAATTGAATTGGTATAGATGTCAGAGGTTTAATAACTTTATATTAATCACTTCATATATTGACGCTCGTAATGCTGCTTTTTTCTCACATAGAGGTTATGAATTACAAAAATAGTTATCTTGTATTGCCTAATTAATTAAAGAAGGGTAATCTTGTTATCAATCCTCCCAAGAAAAAGACTTCATCGAACCATGAAGCAATAGCATGGCGACTATGAAGCTCTATGATATCATGCTACCATATGGATGTAGAGGAGCTCATTGCCATATTATACCCTTTTTTAAGAAAAATGAATTGGCATAGATCTCAAAGGTTTACCAACTTTCTACTAATCACTCCATATTTGGACACTCGTAGTGCTGCTTTTTTCTCACATAGAGGTTATGAATTACAAACATAGTAATCTTGTATTGGCCAATTAATTTAAGAAGGTTAATCTTGTGATCAACCCTCCCAAGAAAAAGAATTCATTAAACCTTGAAACAATAGCATGGCGGGCTACCATATGGATGTAGAGTAGCTCATTGCCCATTTTATACCCTTTTGAAAAAAAATGAATTGGGATAGATGTCAAAGGTTTAATAACTTTCTACTAATCACTCCATATATGGACACTCGTAATGCTGATTTTTTCTCACATAGAGGTTATGAAATACAAATATAGTAATCTTGTATTGCCCAATTAATTAAAGAAGGGTAATCTTGTGATCAACCCTTTCAAGAAAAAGAATTCATTGAACCTCGAAACAATAGCATGGCGGCTATCAAGCTTTATGATATCATGCCACCATATGGATGTAGAGTAGCTCATTGCCCATTTTATACCCCTGTTTTTTTCATACGATAAAAGTCAACGTAAAAAAGTAGTTTGGACTAGTTCCTCATCAATTACGATTACTTAAATTCATAGGACCATCAAAATTAAATTTTCTTGTTTGGTTGCTAAGTTATGTATTTTATTTCTCAAGAATTTAAATAATCACTTAAATGAAACAAAATCATTATCCTCCGTCTATTTTCCCACTTTCCATGTACCCTTTTTCTAGTAAAGGATAACCTCAACAAGAAAAATTATTTCAATGATAAGACGATTACGCCCTTCTAGAATCATCCAATGACACTTTGTCCCATCCTGAAGATAAGAACCCCATCCTTTTAGCTCTCTCTTTCTCTCTCTCTCTCCAGATACAGCAAAGTCACGTCAGAGACCAATCAAGTTCACCGGAAAACACCACGCCCGCTGTGTAAAAACCCTCCGCAATGGCAGGATGAGCAAAGTCTTGGTGATCGGAGGCGCCGGATACATTGGAAAGTTCATTGTGAAAGCATGTGCGAAGTCCGGTCACCCTACCTTTGTTCTCGAGACGGAGTCCACCCTCTCCAACCCCACCAACGCTGAAATCATCAAAGGTTTCAAGAGCTTAGGCGTGAACCTAGTCCATGTGAGTAGTTATTCACGTGTGATTGCGTTATTTTGCCACGTTCGGTGCTGCTTTGAGGAATTGAAGCATCCCATGCCATTTGATCTTGCTCCGAATTCCAAGAAATGTCTTTAATTTTGGGGAGAACCCGGGGACACAATTCACCACAGCCAAACGCAATCCATGATCAATTTCTCCCCCGATACTAAATCAACTTAAAATCTCTTAGCCCCCAACAACAATCAACAATGTATATCCTCACAACATGCAAATATATTGCCGAAATAATAAGTAGACAAAGCAAATAACGACACCAAGGATTTAACGTGGAAAACCCAATGCACGAAAAACCACGGACCGCCCAAAAACATCCACTAATCACCAAGAGTAGCATGATACACAAAATATTCTTCTCTAGTCACACACTAGAGGCTCAACATCATAATTACAATAATCCTATTCTCACCACATAGTTAGACAAACAAGTTAGGAGCAAGAAAACCTTAACCACAATTGGAGAATTTGGGGATGGTTCTCGACGAACAAAAATCATCAACTTGTAGCCCTCGATCTCACGAACAACATACTGAAATTTGAGCCGATTCTGTCAACATTTGGCCTTTGAATCAAAGCCGCAAAGTTGCAGCCCTCTTCCTTTCTTCCCTTCTCCCTTGCTTGCAGTTTTCTATTTCTCTCTCCTCCCTTTTCTTTTTCGACGGATGCACACCACCACGCACAACACTCCACTTCCTTTTGTTTTGCTTTGTCTTCCTATTTTTTTTTTTATTTAATGCTGGTTGGGCCTCACATGAAGATGGACCCAGCCAACAAATCTCCCCCACCACCTCATGTGGGAAGTTTCGTCATGCCCGCTTTTCTTCTACAAGCGTCAAGCTTCACCACGGGTAAGGCTTTGGTCATCATGTCAGACTTATTGTTGTCGGTATGAACTTTCTCAAGTAGGAAGAGCTTCTCTTCTAGCATTTCTCGGATCCAATGATACTTCACATCAACTTTCTTCGATCTTGAATGAAACACCAGATTCTTGCTGAGATTGATGGCACTCATGCTACCGCAACATAGAACAAACTTCTCTTGCTTCAAGCCCAACTCTTGTAGGAATTTTTCCATGCACAAAAGTTCTTTACCTCATTCGGTAATAGCAATATACTCCCCTTCAGTTGTAGACAAAGTGGTAAATTTTTGCAATCTCAATTGCCATGAAACAACTCCCCGTGCAAAGATTATTATAAAACCCGATGTGGATTTTCAGGAATCAACATCACCGGCATAGTCCGCATCCGTGTAGCCACTCAACTGAGCATTTACATTTCCATAACACAAGCAAAGTGTCGAATTGCCTCTAAGATATCTCAGAATCCATTTAACAGCAATCCAATGCTTCTTACATGGATTAGAGAGAAATCTACTCACAACACCAACTACATGAGTAATATTGGGTCTTGTACAAACCATGGCGTACATCAAACTACCCACGGCCGATGCATAGGGAATTTTCATCATCTCAACCTTCTCTTTCTCACTTGAATGACACTCATTACTACTTAACTTGAAATGGCCTGCAAGTGGAGTACTCATCGGTTTACATGTGCTCATGTTGAATCTTTGAAGCACCTTCTCAATATACTTCTCTTGAGATAACCACAATTTCTTATTCTTCCTATCACAAGTAATTCTCATACCTAAGATTTGTTTAGTCAGGCCTAGGTCTTTCATTGCAAAAGCTTTACTCAACTCATTTTTCAAGCTCTTGATTTTATCGACATCATGCCCAACAATCAACATATCATCCACATAAAGTAGGAGAATAAGAAAATCATTATCTGAGAATCTTTTCATAAAGACACAAGAATCGGAGTTTGTCTTATCCTATCCTTGTTCTTTCATGAATGATTCAAACTTCATACACAAGAATCGGGACACAATTCACCACGGCCAAACGCAATCTAGGATCAAATTCTTCCCCAATACTAAATCAACTTGAATCCCCCAGGGACAACCAGCAATGTATAGCCTCACAATATGCAAATATAACACCGAAATAATAAGTAGACAAAGCAAATAACGACACCAAGGATTTAATATGGAAAACCCATCATGGAAAAAACCACGGACCGCCCAAAAACATCCACTAATCACCAAAAATAGCAAGATACACAAAATATTCTTCTCTAGTCACACACTAGAGGCTCAACATCAACATTACAATCATTTTTTTCTCACCACATAGGTAGACAAACAAGTTGGGAGCAAGAAAGCCTTAACCGCAACTGGAGAATTCGGGGATGGTTCTCGATGAACAAAAACCATCAACTTGTAGCCCTCGGTCTCCTGAATAACATATTGAAATTTGAGCTGATTCCGTCAATATTTGGCCTTCGAATCAAAGCCGCAAAGTTGCAGCCCTTTTCCTTTCTTCTGTTCTCCCTTGCTTGCAGTTTTCTGTTTCTCTCTCCTCTCTTTTCTTTTTCGATGGATGCACAGCTCCACCCACGACACTCCACTTCTTTTCGTTTTGTTTTGTTTTCTTCTTCATCTTTTTTTTTTTTAAAATTTAATGCTGGCTGGGCCTCACATGAAGGTGGACCCAGCCAACATTTAATCTGTAGTACCGGAGTCAATTTTCATCTTAATCTTTCACAAGATCGAGTTGATGGAGTCACGTTACAATTCAGCGTGCTTTTTCTCTTCTCTGATATTTCGGCCTCGTAAGTTGGCGAAACCAGAAACAATCTCCCTCTCGTTTTTCACACTAATTGACGAATCTCCTCAGCTTCGCATGCTGAAACGAACGAGTGCATTTTTAGACGAGTCTTATGAAAATTTCCGTATGTTTCCTACTGTGTAGATGAATTTTTATACAGAAGTACACGCCGCTGATCTGTAATTCAGATGTCATTGCAAATACATTGTCGTAACCTTTCAAAAGATTGTTAGGTAATGCATGGACAAGAATTATGTGGATAGCGGCTTTTTTAAAAAATAAAGAGTAAAATATTCTTCGCAACAGTTTTTCTCATCTGGTGGAGGTATTGAAGTCTTATCTGCATTAGATTTCGTATTTCTCCTTTTTCAGAGTCTTCCTACTGGCCAAAATTAGATCGGTTGATGGTTTCTGACTTTATTGATTGTTTGTCCATGTTCTCGGTTATTTGATTCTCAGGGAGACATATACGATCAAAAGAGTCTGTTGAGTGCGATTAAGCAGGTTGATGTGGTAATCTCTACTGTGGGGATAGCACAGCTAGAAGACCAAGACAGGATTGTTGCAGCCATCAAAGCAGCCGGGAATATCAAGGTTGTGCCGTGTCTAGTAATTTCATTTTTAAATTTTTTTAAAAACTAATAAAAATTATAAAAAAATTATAAAAAGGGGGGTGGGAGGCCGAACAGGGCGGCTCCCTTGCCGCCGCTGCCGGCTCCCTCACCGCCGCCACCTCCGCTACCACCGCCTCACCCCCCTTTTTTTAAATTTTTAAATTTTTTTTAAATTTCTTATTTTTTTTTTTTAAAATTTTTTTAATTTTCTTATTTTTTAAATTTGTTTTTAATTTTTTAAAATTAAATTTTTCTTATTTTTTAAATTTTCTTAATTTTTTAAAATTGAAATTTTTTTTTAAAATTTTCTTATTTTTTTAATTTTTTAAATTTTTTAAAGTTAAAATTTTTAAAATTTTCCCTTTTTAATTTTAAAATTTTTTAAAATTAAATTTTTTAACATTTTCTTTTTATTTTTTTTTTTAAATTAAAAATTTTAAAATTTTCTTTTTTAAAATTTTTTTTAAAATTTTAAAATTAAAATTTTAGAATTTTTTTAATTTTTTTTTAATTTTTATCTTTGATTTGGAGCTCCGTGAGCCACGTAAGCAAAAAATAATAATAAAATATTGCCACGTAGGATTTCCGGCAAGGGTCGCCGGAGGTGGCACTTAAGTGTCCCACTAAAAAAAAAAAAAAAGTGGCACTTAAGTGTACCGTTTTGAAGTTATGGCATTTAAGTGTCCCGCGTGTCAAGTTATGGCACTTGTGATGGACTTCTGCCCATTCTCCACCGTAAATTTCTTCCGCCTTTCGTTGTCCACTTTTGTGGTACTCATTTTCTGAGCGAAGGATGATGGTGGTGGGAAAGTCAATTCACCGAAAAGACAATTATGCCCTTTTGGAATAAAAATAAAATGACGATTCATCTGGATGCGTGCCACCGGGCAACAACAGTTGCAGCACGAGACAAAGCAAGTTCACCGGGAAGAACCGCGCCTGCGCCGTAAAAGAACCCTCCGAGATGGCCGAGAAGAGCAAAGTGCTGGTGATCGGAGGCACTAGATACATCTCGGCTTTTTGTATTTTTTTCTCATTCATATGCTTTTGAAATTTTTCGAAGACACGCCCATGTCATCCCTAATGTCTTTAGGAAAAAGCACGTTTAATGAGGGACACCCTCAAGTTTCTTCTAACTCAGTAAATTATGCTAAGAATAATGATAAAATGGGGCTCGCTATGTGAAGCGACCGTCAGCATTTCCCATTTTAGTCTCAGCAAATAAAAAATATATATGGAGGTGTGGCAAAAACGATTCTCAAAGTTTTTCTATTTAACCCTAGATATATTTATTTCGTTCTTTTCATTAGATAAACTATGTGAAATTATTGTTGCTGCCTATATGAAATCTAATCACATGTGCCAGATATGAAGAAAAGTTGGTGAAATCAATTATTCAGAAAGTGTTGAGCCAGCCGAAGAAAAAGTTTGAGTTGGTGATTCCTGAGCATTTGGTCGGAATTGATAGTCACATGGTGAAGGTTATGAAATTTGCGGATAACAATTCTCGTGCCACCCTATTTTGTCGGCATCCATGGAATATGTGGCATTGGTAAGACGGCTTTTGCTAAAACCATCTACACCAAGCTCTCAAATCAATTTGAGTATTGTAGCTTCATTCCTGACGTTAGGGAATCTTGTAAGCATATTGGTCTTGCTTACTTGCAAAATCAATTAATTTTTGATATATTGAAGCAAAAAAAATCATGTTGATAATAAGGATGAAGGGATTAATTTCAGCTCATCTAACTTTGGAACTAAGAAACTCCTTATTCTTCTTGATGATGAGGATTCGAACACTTAAAGGACTAGTAGTTCTTTCATGTTTGGTAGACGTGCGAATATAAACTAATGTTGTATATAAGTTTGTTTGCAGTGTATATAAAAGTGTGTTGTGATTTTCAAAATTATGGCCCTGCCTTTCTATACCATCTTCGTGTTGTCAGGGGATTTACTTATTCGCTTCCACGTGTACATTAAAATAAATGGGTCGGAGACGTGTTCTAGGATGTTGCAATTTAATCGACCGCCGAGGGATGGGCACGCATTCAAGGATCGAGGTGTGACATAGCTCATTGCCCATTCTATACCCTTTTTAAAAAAAAGAAAAATTGAATTGGTATAGATGTCAGAGGTTTAATAACTTTATACTAATCACTTATATATGGACGCTCGTAATGCTGCTTTTTTCTCACATAGAGGTTATGAATTACAAAAATAGTTATCTTGTATTGCCTAATTAATTAAAGAAGGGTAATCTTGTTATCAATCCTCCCAAGAAAAAGACTTCATCGAACCTCGAAGCAATAGCATGGCGACTATGAAGCTCTATGATATCATGCTACCATATGGACGTAGAGGAGCTCATTGCCATTTTATACCATTTTTAAGAAAAATTGAATCAGCATAGATGTCAAAGGTTTACCAACTTTCTACTAATCACTCCATATATGGACACTCGTAATGCTGCTTTTTTCTCACATAGAGGTTATGAATTACAAACATAGTAATCTTGTATTGGCCAATTAATTTAAGAAGGGTAATCTTGTGATCAACCCTCCCAAGAAAAAGAATTCATTAAACCTCGAAACAATAGCATGGCAGGCTATCAAGCTCTAAGATATCATGCTACCATATGGATGTAGAGTAGCTCATTGCCCATTTTATACCCTTTTGAAAAAAAAATTGAATTGGGATAGATGTCAAAGGTTTAATAACTTTCTACTAATCACTCCATATATGGGCCCTCATAATGCTGATATTTTCTCACATAGAGGTTATTAATTACAAATATAGTAATCTTGTATTGCCCAATTAATTAAAGAAGGGTAATCTGGTGATCAACCCTTTCAAGAAAAAGAATTCAATGAACCTCGAAACAATAGCATGGCGGCTATCAAGCTTTATGATATCATGCTACCATATGGACGTAGAGTAGCTCATTGCCTATTTTATACCCCTGTTTTTTTCATATGATAAAAGTCAAAGTAAAAAAGTAGTTTGGACTAGTTCCTCATCAATTACGATTACTTAAATTCATAGGACCATCAAAATTAAATTTTCTTGTTTGGTTGCTAAGTTATGTATTTTATTTGTCAAGAATTTAAATAATCGCTTAAATGAAACAAAATCATTATCTTCCATCTATTTTCCCAGTTTCCATGTACCCTTTTTCTAGTAAAGGATAACCTCAACAAGAAAATTTATTTCAATGATAAGACGATTACACCCTTCCAGAATCATCCAATGACACTTCGTCCCATCCTGAAGATAAGAACCCCATCCTTTTAGCTCTCTCCCTCCCTCCCTCTCTCTCTCTCTCTCTCTCTCCTGATACAGCAAAGTCACGTCAGAGACCGATCAAGTTCACCGGAAAACACCACAACCGTTGTGTAAAAACCCTCCAAGATGGTAGAGATGAGCAAGGTCTTGGTGATCGGAGGCGCCGGATACATTGGAAAGTTCATCGTGAAAGCATGTGCAAAGTCCGGTCACCCTACCTTTGTTCTCGAGACGGAGTCCACCCTCTCCAACCCCACCAACGTCGCAATCATCAAAGGTTTCAAGAGCTTAGGCGTGAACCTAGTCCATGTGAGTAGTTATTCACGTGTGATTCCGTTAGTTTCCCACGTTCGGTGCTGCTTCGAGGAATTGAAGCATCCCTTGCCATTTGATCTTTAATTTTGGGGAGAACCCGGGGACACAATTCACCACGGCTGAACGCAATCCAGGATCAATTTCTCCCCCGATACTAAATCAACTTAAAATCTCTTAGCCCCCAACAACAACCAGCAATGTATATCCTCACAACATGCAAATATAACGTCGAAATAATAAGTAGACAAAGTAAATAACGACACCAAGGATTTCACGTGGAAAGCCCAATGCGCGAAAAACCACGGACCGCCCAAAAACATCCACTAATCACCAAGAATAGCATGATACACAAAGTATTCTTCTCTAGTCACACACTAGAGGCTCAACATCATCATTACAATAATCCTATTCTCACCACATAGGTAGACAAATAAGTTAGGAGCAAGAAAACCTTAACCGCAATTGGAGAATTTGGGGATGGTTCTCAATGAACAAAAATAATCAACTTGTAGCCCTCGATCTCACGAACAACATACTGAAATTTGAGCCGATTCTGTCAACATTTGACCGTTGAATCAAAGCCGCAAAGTCGTAGCCCTCTTCATTTCTTCCCTTCTCCCTTGCTTACAGTTTTCTATTTCTCTCTCCTCCCTTTTCTTTTTCGACGGATGCACACCACCACGCACGACACTCCACTTCTTTTTGTTTTGCTTTGTCTTCCTGTTTTTTTTTTTTTTTAATGCTGGCTGGGCCTCACATGAAGATGGACCTAGCCAACAAATCTCCCCCTCCACCTCATGTGGGAAGCTTTGTCATGCCCGCTTTTCTTGTAAAAGCGTCAAGCTTCACCACGGGTAAGGCTTCGGTCATCATGTCGGACTTATCGTTGTCGGTATGAACTTTCTCAAGTAGGAAGAACTTCTCTTCTAGCATTTCTCAGATCCAATGATACTTCACATCAACTTTCTTTGATCTTGAATGAAACACTGGATTCTTGCTAAGATGGATGGCACTCATGCTACCGCAATATAGAACAAACTTCTCTTGCTTCAAGCCCAACTCTTGTAGGAATTTTTCCATGCACAAAAGTCCTTTACCTCCTTCGGTAATAGCAATATACTCCCCTTCAGTTGTAAACAAAGCAGTAAATTTTTGCAATCTCGATTGCCATGAAACAGCTCCACTTGCAAAGATTATTATAAAACCCGATGTGGATTTTCAAGAATCAACATCACCGACATAGTCCGCATCCGTGTAACCACTCAACTGAGGCTTCACATTTCCATAACACAAGAAAAGTGTCGAATTGCCTCTAAGATATCTCAGAATCCATTTAACAGCAATCCAACGCTTCTTACTTGGATTAGAGAGAAATCTACTCACAACACCAACTACATGAGCAATATCGGGTCTTGTACAAACCATGGCGTACATCAAACTACCCACGGCCGATGCATAGGAAATTTTCATCATCTCAACCTTCTCTTTCTCACTTAAAGGACACTCATTACTACTTAACTTGAAATGGCCTGCAAGTGGAGTACTCACCGGTTTACATGTGCTCATGTTGAATCTTTGAAGCACCTTCTCAATATACTTCTCTTGAGATAACCACAATTTCTTATACGTTGGTGTTAATTCACGTCATGTGCTCATTCTACCGCAATATAGTACTCAAGTTGTTATTTCAAAAAATTCACGTCATGTGCTCATTCTCCACCGTAAATTTCTTCCGCCTTTCGTTGTCCACTTTTGTGGTACTCATTTTCTGAGCGAAGGATGATGGTGGTGGGAAAGTCAATTCACCGAAAAGACAATTATGCCCTTTTGGAATAAAAATAAAATGACGATTCATCTGGATGCGTTCCACCGGGCAAGAACAGTTGCAGCACGAGACAAAGCAAGTTCGCCAGGAAGAACCGCGCCTCCGCCGTAAAAGAACCCTCCGAGATGGCCGAGAAGAGCAAAGTGCGGGTGATCGGAGGCACTAGATACATCTCGGCTTTTTGTATTTTTTCTCATTCTGATGCTTTTGAAATTTTTCAAGACACGCCCATGTCATCCCTAATGTCTTTAAGAAAAAGCACGTTTAATGAGCGACACCCTCAAGTTTCTACCCTCAAGTTTCTTCTAACTCAGTAAATTATGTTAAGAGTAATGATAAAATGGGGCTCGCTATGTGAAGCGACCGTCAGCATTTCCCATTTTAGTCTTAGCAAATAAAAAATATATATGGAGGTGTGTCAAAAACGATTCTCAAAGTTTTTCTATTTAACCCTAGATATATTTATTTCGATCTTTTCATTAGATAGACTATGTGAAATTGTTGTTGCTGCCTATATGGAATCTTATGACATGTGCCAGATACGAAGAAAAGTTGGTGAAATCAATTATTCAGAAAGTGTTGAGCCAGCCGAAGAAAAAGTTTGAGTTGGTTATTCTTGAGCATTTGGTCGGAATTGATAGTCACGTGGTGAAGGTTATGAAATTTGCGGATGATAATTCTCGTGCCACCCTATTTTGTCGGCATCCATGGAATAGGTGGCATTGGTAAGACGGCTTTTGCTAAAACCATCTACACCAAGCTCTCAAATCAATTTGAGTATTGTAGCTTCATTCTTGATGTTAGGGAATGTCACGCCCTGATTCTCGAGCACGCACACATGCTTCACAATTGGTCGATTTTATAATGCGATATCCTAGGACTATGTATCGCCGACCCTTTCATTTATTAAGCACATGTGGAAGCAGTTAAAATCCCTAGACAATAAAACGATGTGATAGAAAAGCAGGGCCATATTTTTCATATTGAAATTTATAACCAAACTTTTATACAAAACACAAACCACTTCATAACTATTCACATCAAAATGAATATCTCAAAAGAAGATAGGATCTCAATCCATACAGGCCGTACTCAAGACCCCTCTCGGGATTATCTTCTTTTTCCAAAAATCCTTCTCCTCAAGTTTGACCTCCGAGTTCTCCTTCTCAGACTCTTCCTCATCAGCTCCTCATTGGGGTCATGAAATGTTTTCCCCAAACTAGGATGAGACTACGTCTCAGCGAGTTCTACCCCACTAAGGCCCGATTAGTAAACCATTATACTATAGGCTGCCTAAACACGCACAGGTGAGGGGACTTACCTTGGCCTCAGATCCCACCTGTAAGTTAGTACAATTCATAATAGGCACCTAAGCAATCATATCACCGATCGAAGCATCGATGAAATCGACCTAGTCGATTATATGCCAACAAGACTACTAACGGTCATTTCCATTTAGTCAATCAATCCACAACATCAAATCAAGACAATGATCAATCACATTGAATCACACTTAGATCGAATCATCGATCAATTGACCTAGTCGATTACAAGTCAGTCGAATCATTTCTAGGTCATTCACTCCATCCCACATAACCTCCAATAGTACACTTAGTCACAGAGCTCCATCAATGCTCTCGGGCGTTACTTTCGCCAAGGTGACATAAGTAACAGACGGTCTACGTGCGTTCTTTAAGGCACCGTTTTCGCACAATGATGTACTTTATCACCAAACCACGCCTGTCTATACTTCATACTTGATCGGTCTCAACCAATAGAATTCTCATTTAGCTCTCATCGCTCTCTCCACTTACAGCTCAACAAGGCATTACAATTGCTAACTAGCCATACTCGGCCGTCTACAAATCAATAATTCAATTTCACTCGTTTTCAATCAATTTTAGGGTAAATCCCTAAAATATCACAATTTATTTAATTTCATACAACGTAGAGCTCAAATAAATAAACGGACTGCACCACGACAATCAGCACGAGATTTTGGTCGTCGGCTATCTTAATCATAATTTCAAAAAAATATAAATAATTAATAAATATTAAAAATTCAATTTAACACAAAATAAAGCCCAATTAAATAAACGGACTTCACCACGGTCATCAGCATAATATTCCGGTCTCGGGCCATCCCAGTTGAATTTTTGGAAAATAATTAATTAATTAATTTAATTCTGAAAATTAATATTTAAATACCAAAAATTCCACTTAGGCCTGAAAAGCCTAATTGGAGCCCACTAAGGGTCGGGAAAAATCCGGACGCACTTCCAATAATTAGTAGACCACATCTATTTGCTAATTGCACAATCAATTTATTTAAATCGCATCACGATTGACTAATAATTGCTAATTTATTCTAATCTAACAACCTAAACATAATTAATTAAAACTAAACCAACCTTAAGCATAATTAGCCAACTAATCCGGGATTAGTGAGATTACTCACCGGAATAGTGCGCAAAACATATCAATCCGACGGGGACGATACGAGGAACGATTATTCCCAAAGCACGGCTTGGGTTCGGGGCCCGGAAACGGCCCAAAACAGCCCATGAGCTGGCTGGAAACCCACTCCATGGGTGGCTGGTTCGACTATGCAAAACAAAGAGAAAGAGAGAGGGTTGGGGGCGGCAAAAGGTCGAGAGAGCAAGCGGAGCTTCGATGAGGCTAGACAGCGGCTCCGACGGTCTGCTCAGCCGCTCACGGTGGCTGAATAGAGGCTGAACAGGAGCTGGGTCGCACGGTAGGGGTGGCAAGCGTAGGCGGCACACGGACGGCGAACGGTGGACGCGTGGTGTGTGCGGGCGTGCGGTGCGGGTGGCGGGACGGTCAGCAATGGTAGCCTCGATCTTTAGGTGAGATGCTGTTGCACGGCTTCTTCCGCTTCTGGTTCGCTAGGCGTCGAGCGAACAGGGGAAGGAGAGAGAACGTTGAGAGAGAGAAGGAGAGAAGAGAGAGGGAAAGAAAGAGATAAGGATTTGACTGGTCAAAAATGAAAAAGAAAGAGAGAGAACAAGAGAAGGGATAAACGGTCGATGGGGGAAAGTGTCCGCACAAAGGGGGAGGGGAGAGGAGAGAAGAGAGAGAGAAAAAGAGAGGAAAAGGGAGAGAGAGAAAAAGAGATAAACTAATAATACTTTTCTCATTTCATTTCTTTTTCTCTTTCCCTTTCCCTTTCTATTTTCTTTTGGTCTTCAATTTTTCCTCCGATAATTCTTTCTTGAAATTTCGGACTCGGCAATAAATTGATAGACGATGAGACAATCCTAAAACTGAATTGTGACACGCTTGAATATTCGATTCCCAAAACTGAATTAAATTTCATGATTAAAATTGATCGGACGCGATTTTAGTCGACTCCAACTAATCAGTAAGCTTTTAGGGATTTTATTGTGGTTATATCCCTTAATGCCTTCACCCAATATGTTAGCTAACTCGTGAGTGATCAGCTCAGAGAAAAAGGACCATAGACACGTCGACGAAATGCACATTTCATTTTATCGGAATGGGGTCGAATTTCAAGATGTCACGGGGAATCTTGTAAGCATATTGGTCTTGCTTACTTGCAAAATCAATTAATTTTTTATATATTGAAGCGAAAAAATCAAGTTGATAATAAGGACGAAGGGATTAATTTCATCTCATCTAACTTTGGAACTAAGAAACTCCTTATTCCTCTTGATAATGAGGATTCGAACACTTAAAGGACTAGTAGTTCTTTCATGTTTGGTAGACATGTGAATATAAACTAATGTTATATATAACTTAGTTTGCAGTGTATATAAAAGCGTATTGTGATTTTCAAAGTTATGGTCCTGCTTTTCTATACCATCTTTGTGTTGTCAGGAAATTTACTTATTCACTTCCATGTGTACATTAAAATAAATGGGTCGGCGACGTGTTTTGGGATGTTGCAATTTAATCGACCGTCGAGGGATGGGCACGCATTAAAGGATCGAGGTGTGACATAGCTCATTGCCCATTCTATACCCTTTTTTTCTTAAAAGAAAATTGAATTGGTATAGATGTCAAAGGTTTAATAACTTTATACTAATCACTTCATATATGGATGCTCTAATGTTGCTTTTTTCTCACATAGAGGTTATGAATTACAAAAATAGTTATCTTGTGTGACATCCTGAAATTCGACCCCGTTTCGATAAAGTGAAATGGGCATTTCGTTGACGTGTTTACGGTCCTTTTTCTCTGAGCTGATCACTCACGAGTTAACTAACCTATTGAGTGAAGCCGTTAAGGGATGTATCTGCAGTAAAATCCCTAAACGCTACTCAATTGGTTGGATTGGACTGAAATCGCGTTTGATTGATTCTAATCATGAAATTTAATTTGGTTTCAGGAATCGAATATTCGAGTGTGTCACAATTCATTTTTAGGATCTTGTCTCATCGTCCGTCAAATTATTGACGAGTCCGAAATTTCAATAAAGAAATTATCGGAGGAAATATTGAAGACCGAAAGAAATTAAAAAGGGAATGAGAAACGTGCCACCATTTTGGACATCCCAACACCCTCAAAGCCTCCTAAAACAAGAACATAAAGACTCCACAGAGAAAATTCCCCGTTTTTCCTTAGAAAATTCCATTTCCGGCCATTTTTCGGCTGAAAAAACACGAGTGTTGGAGATCTGAAGAGATACATGGCTTCCAAAGGCATTAGATCAATCCGTGCCACCATTTTGGACATCCCAACACCCTCAAAGCCTCCTAAAACAAGAACATAAAGACTCCACAGAGAAAATTCCCCGTTTTTCCTTAGAAAATTCCATTTCCGGCCATTTTTCGGCTGAAAAAAAACGAGTGTTGGAGATCTGAAGAGATACATGGCTTCCAAAGGCATTAGATCAATCCGTGCCACCATTTTGGACATCCCAACACCCTCAAAGCCTCCTAAAACAAGAACATAAAGACTCCACAGAGAAAATTCCCCGTTTTTCCTTAGAAAATTCCATTTCCGGCCATTTTTCGGCTGAAAAAACACGAGTGTTGGAGATCTGAAGAGATACATGGCTTCCAAAGGCATTAGATCAATCCGTGCCACCATTTTGGACATCCCAACACCCTCAAAGCCTCCTAAAACAAGAACATAAAGACTCCACAGAGAAAATTCCCGTTTTTCCTTAGAAAATTCCATTTTCCGGCCATTTTTCGGCTGAAAAAACACGAGTGTTGGAGATCTGAAGAGATACATGGCTTCCAAAGGCATTAGATCAATCCGTGCCACCATTTTGGACATCCCAACACCCTCAAAGCCTCCTAAAACAAGAACATAAAGACTCCACAGAGAAAATTCCCCGTTTTTCCTTAGAAAATTCCATTTCCGGCCATTTTTCGGCTGAAAAAACACGAGTGTTGGAGATCTGAAGAGATACATGGCTTCCAAAGGCATTAGATCAATCCGTGCCACCATTTTGGACATCCCAACACCCTCAAAGCCTCCTAAAACAAGAACATAAAGACTCCACAGAGAAAATTCCCCGTTTTTCCTTAGAAAATTCCATTTCCGGCCATTTTTCGGCTGAAAAAACACGAGTGTTGGAGATCTGAAGAGATACATGGCTTCCAAAGGCATTAGATCAATTCGTGCCACCATTTTGGACATCCCAACACCCTCAAAGCCTCCTAAAACAAGAACATAAAGACTCCACAGAGAAAATTCCCCGTTTTTCCTTAGAAAATTCCATTTCCGGCCATTTTTCGGCTGAAAAAACACGAGTGTTGGAGATCTGAAGAGATACATGGCTTCCAAAGGCATTAGACAAATCCGTGCATCCATTTTGGACATCCCAACACCCTCAAAGCCTCCTAAAACAAGAACATAAAGACTCCACAGAGAAAATTCCCCGTTTTTCCTTAGAAAATTCCATTTCCGGCCATTTTTCGGCTGAAAAAACACGAGTGTTGGAGATCTGAAGAGATACATGGCTTCCAAAGGCATTAGATCAAATCCGTGCCACCATTTTGGACATCCCAACACCCTCAAAGCCTCCTAAAACAAGAACATAAAGACTCCCAACACCCTCAAAGCCTCTAAAACAAGAACATAAAGACTCCACAGAGAAAATTCCCCGTTTTTCCTTAGAAAATTCCATTTCCGGCCATTTTTCGGCTGAAAAAACACGAGTGTTGGAGATCTGAAGAGATACATGGCTTCCAAAGGCATTAGATCAAATCCGTGCCACCATTTTGGACATCCCAACACCCTCAAAAGCCTCCTAAAACAAGAACATAAAGACTCCACAGAGAAAATTCCCCGTTTTTCCTTAGAAAATTCCATTTCCGCCATTTTTCGGCTGAAAAAACACGAGTGTTGGAGATCTGAAGAGATACATGGCTTCCAAAGGCATTAGATCAAATCCGTGCCACCATTTTGGACATCCCAAACCCTCCTCAAAGCCTCCTAAAACAAGAACATAAAGACTCCAGAGAAAATTCCCCGTTTTTCCTTAGAAAATTCCATTTCCGGCCATTTTTCGGCTGAAAAAACACGAGTGTTGGAGATCTGAAGAGATACATGGCTTCCAAAGGCATTAGATCAATCCGTGCCACCATTTTGGACATCCCAACACCCTCAAAGCCTCCTAAAACAAGAACATAAAGACTCCACAGAGAAAATTCCCCGTTTTTCCTTAGAAAATTCCATTTCCGGCCATTTTTCGGCTGAAAAAACACGAGTGTTGGAGATCTGAAGAGATACATGGCTTCCAAAGGCATTAGATCAATCTGTGCCACCATTTTGGACATCCCAACACCCTCAAAGCCACCTAAAACAAGAACATAAAGTCTCCACAGAGAAAATTCCCCGTTTTTCCTTAGAAAATTCCATTTCCGGCCATTTTTCGGCTGAAAAAACACGAGTGTTGGAGATCTGAAGAGATACATGGCTTCCAAAGGCATTAGATCGATCTGTGCCATCATTTTGGACATCCCAGCACCCTCAAAGCCTCCTAAAAGAAGAACACGAAGACTCCACAGAGAAAATCTCACGTTTTTCCTTAGAAAATTCCATTTCCGGCCATTTTTCGGCTGAAAAAACACGAGTGTTGGAGATCTGAAGAGATACATGGCTTCCAAAGGCATTAGATCAATCCGTGCCACCATTTTGGACATCCCAACACCCTCAAAGCCACCTAAAACAAGAACATAAAGTCTCCACAGAGAAAATTCCCCGTTTTTCCTTAGAAAATTCCATTTCCGGCCATTTTTCGGCTGAAAAAACACGAGTGTTGGAGATCTGAAGAGATACATGGCTTCCAAAGGCATTAGATCAATCCGTGCCACCATTTTGGACATCCCAACACCCTCAAAGCCACCTAAAACAAGAACATAAAGACTCCACAGAGAAAATTCCCCGTTTTTCCTTAGAAAATTCCATTTCCGGCCATTTTTCGGCTGAAAAAACACGAGTGTTGGAGATCTGAAGAGATACATGGCTTCCAAAGGCATTAGATCAATCCGTGCCACCATTTTGGACATCCCAACACCCTCAAAGCCTCCTAAAACAAGAACATAAAGACTCCACAGAGAAAATCTCCCGTTTTTCCTTAGAAAATTCCATTTCCGGCCATTTTTCGGCTGAAAAAACACGAGTGTTGGAGATCTGAAGAGATACATGGCTTCCAAAGGCATTAGACAAATCCGTGCCACCATTTTGGACATCCCAACACCCTCAAAGCCTCCTAAAACAAGAACATAAAGACTCCAGAGAAAATTCCCGTTTTTCCTTAGAAAATTCCATTTCCGGCCATTTTTCGGCTGAAAAAACACGAGTGTTGGAGATCTGAAGAGATACATGGCTTCCAAAGGCATTAGACAAATCCGTGCCACCATTTTGGACATCCCAACACCCTCAAAGCCTCCTAAAACAAGAACATAAAGACTCCACAGAGAAAATTCCCCGTTTTTCCTTAGAAAATTCCATTTCCGGCCATTTTTCGGCTGAAAAAACACGAGTGTTGGAGATCTGAAGAGATACATGGCTTCCAAAGGCATTAGATCAATCCGTGCCACCATTTTGGACATCCCAACACCCTCAAAGCCTCCTAAAACAAGAACATAAAGACTCCACAGAGAAAATTCCCCGTTTTTCCTTAGAAAATTCCATTTCCGGCCATTTTTCGGCTGAAAAAACACGAGTGTTGGAGATCTGAAGAGATACATGGCTTCCAAAGGCATTAGATCAATCCGTGCCACCATTTTGGACATCCCAACACCCTCAAAGCCTCCTAAAACAAGAACATAAAGACTCCACAGAGAAAATTCCCCGTTTTTCCTTAGAAAATTCCATTTCCGGCCATTTTTCGGCTGAAAAAACACGAGTGTTGGAGATCTGAAGAGATACATGGCTTCCAAAGGCATTAGATCAATCCGTGCCACCATTTTGGACATCCCAACACCCTCAAAGCCTCCTAAAACAAGAAGATAAAGTGTCCACAGAGAAAATTCCCCGTTTTTCCTTAGAAAATTCCATTTCCGGCCATTTTTCGGCCGAAAAAACACGAGTGTTGGAGATCTGAAGAGATACATGGCTTCCAAAGGCATTAGACAAATCTGTGCCACCATTTTGGACATCCCAACACCCTCAAAGCCTCCTAAAACAAGAACATAAAGACTCCACAGAGAAAATTCCCCGTTTTTCCTTAGAAAATTCCATTTCCGGCCATTTTTCGGCTGAAAAAACACGAGTGTTGGAGATCTGAAGAGATACATGGCTTCCAAAGGCATTAGATCAAATCTGTGCCACCATTTTGGACATCCCAAGAATCCTCAAAGCCTCCAAAAACAAGAACATAAAGACTCCACAGAGAAAATTCCCCGTTTTTCCTTAGAAAATTCCATTTCCGGCCATTTTTCGGCTGAAAAAACACGAGTGTTGGAGATCTGAAGAGATACATGGCTTCCAAAGGCATTAGATCAATCCGTGCCACCATTTTGGACATCCCAACACCCTCAAAGCCTCCTAAAACAAGAACATAAAGACTCCACAGAGAAAATCTCCCGTTTTTCCTTAGAAAATTCCATTTCCGGCCATTTTTCGGCTGAAAAAACACGAGTGTTGGAGATCTGAAGAGATACATGGCTTCCAAAGGCATTAGACAAATCCGTGCCACCATTTTGGACATCCCAACACCCTCAAAGCCTCCTAAAACAAGAACATAAAGACTCCACAGAGAAAATTCCCGTTTTTCCTTAGAAAATTCCATTTCCGGCCATTTTTCGGCTGAAAAAACACGAGTGTTGGAGATCTGAAGAGATACATGGCTTCCAAAGGCATTAGATCAAATCCGTGCCACCATTTTGGACATCCCAACACCCTCAAAGCCTCCTAAAACAAGAACATAAAGACTCCACAGAAAATTCCCGTTTTTCCTTAGAAAATTCCATTTCCGGCCATTTTTCGGCTGAAAAAACACGAGTGTTGGAGATCTGAAGAGATACATGGCTTCCAAAGGCATTAGATCAATCCGTGCCACCATTTTGGACATCCCAACACCCTCAAAGCCTCCTAAAACAAGAACATAAAGACTCCACAGAGAAAATTCCCCGTTTTTCCTTAAAAATTCCATTTCCGGCCATTTTTCGGCTGAAAAAACACGAGTGTTGGAGATCTGAAGAGATACATGGCTTCCAAAGGCATTAGACAAATCCGTGCCACCATTTTGGACATCCCAACACCCTCAAAGCCTCCTAAAACAAGAACATAAAGACTCCACAGAGAAAATTCCCCGTTTTTCCTTAGAAAATTCCATTTCCGGCCATTTTTCGGCTGAAAAAACACGAGTGTTGGAGATCTGAAGAGATACATGGCTTCCAAAGGCATTAGATCAATCCGTGCCACCATTTTGGACATCCCAACACCCTCAAAGCCTCCTAAAACAAGAACATAAAGACTCCACAGAGAAAATTCCCCGTTTTTCCTTAGAAAATTCCATTTCCGGCCATTTTTCGGCTGAAAAAACACGAGTGTTGGAGATCTGAAGAGATACATGGCTTCCAAAGGCATTAGACAAATCCGTGCCACCATTTTGGACATCCCAACACCCTCAAAGCCTCCTAAAACAAGAACATAAAGACTCCACAGAGAAAATTCCCGTTTTTCCTTAGAAAATTCCATTTCCGGCCATTTTTCGGCTGAAAAAACACGAGTGTTGGAGATCTGAAGAGATACATGGCTTCCAAAGGCATTAGACAAATCCGTGCCACCATTTTGGACATCCCAACACCCTCAAAGCCTCCTAAAACAAGAACATAAAGACTCCACAGAGAAAATTCCCGTTTTTCCTTAGAAAATTCCATTTCCGGCCATTTTTCGGCTGAAAAAACACGAGTGTTGGAGATCTGAAGAGATACATGGCTTCCAAAGGCATTAGATCAAATCCGTGCCACCATTTTGGACATCCCAACACCCTCAAAGCCTCCTAAAACAAGAACATAAAGACTCCACAGAGAAAATTCCCCGTTTTTCCTTAGAAAATTCCATTTCCGGCCATTTTTCGGCTGAAAAAACACGAGTGTTGGAGATCTGAAGAGATACATGGCTTCCAAAGGCATTAGACAAATCCGTGCCACCATTTTGGACATCCCAACACCCTCAAAGCCTCCTAAAACAAGAACATAAAGACTCCACAGAGAAAATTCCCCGTTTTTCCTTAGAAAATTCCATTTCCGGCCATTTTTCGGCTGAAAAAACACGAGTGTTGGAGATCTGAAGAGATACATGGCTTCCAAAGGCATTAGATCAATCCGTGCCACCATTTTGGACATCCCAACACCCTCAAAGCCTCCTAAAACAAGAACATAAAGACTCCACAGAGAAAATTCCCCGTTTTTCCTTAGAAAATTCCATTTCCGGCCATTTTTCGGCTGAAAAAACACGAGTGTTGGAGATCTGAAGAGATACATGGCTTCCAAAGGCATTAGACAAATCCGTGCCACCATTTTGGACATCCCAACACCCTCAAAGCCTCCTAAAACAAGAACATAAAGACTCCAGAGAAAATTCCCGTTTTTCCTTAGAAAATTCCATTTCCGGCCATTTTTCGGCTAAAAAAACACGAGTGTTGGAGATCTGAAGAGATACATGGCTTCCAAAGGCATTAGACAAATCCGTGCCACCATTTTGGACATCCCAACACCCTCAAAGCCTCCTAAAACAAGAACATAAAGACTCCACAGAGAAAATTCCCCGTTTTTCCTTAGAAAATTCCATTTCCGGCCATTTTTCGGCTGAAAAAACACGAGTGTTGGAGATCTGAAGAGATACATGGCTTCCAAAGGCATTAGATCAAATCCGTGCCACCATTTTGGACATCCCAACACCCTCAAAGCCTCCTAAAACAAGAACATAAAGACTCCACAGAGAAAATTCCCGTTTTTCCTTAGAAAATTCCATTTCCGGCCATTTTTCGGCTGAAAAAACACGAGTGTTGGAGATCTGAAGAGATACATGGCTTCCAAAGGCATTAGACAAATCCGTGCCACCATTTTGGACATCCCAACACCCTCAAAGCCTCCTAAAACAAGAACATAAAGACTCCACAGAAAATTCCCCTTTTTCCTTAGAAAATTCCATTTCCGGCCATTTTTCGGCTGAAAAAAAACACGAGTGTTGGAGATCTGAAGAGATACATGGCTTCCAAAGGCATTAGACAAATCCGTGCCACCATTTTGGACATCCCAACACCCTCAAAGCCTCCTAAAACAAGAACATAAAGACTCCACAGAGAAAATTCCCGTTTTTCCTTAGAAAATTCCATTTCCGGCCATTTTTCGGCTGAAAAAACACGAGTGTTGGAGATCTGAAGAGATACATGGCTTCCAAAGGCATTAGACAAATCCGTGCCACCATTTTGGACATCCCAACACCCTCAAAGCCTCCTAAAACAAGAACATAAAGACTCCACAGAGAAAATTCCCGTTTTTCCTTAGAAAATTCCATTTCCGGCCATTTTTCGGCTGAAAAAACACGAGTGTTGGAGATCTGAAGAGATACATGGCTTCCAAAGGCATTAGACAAATCCGTGCCACCATTTTGGACATCCCAACACCCTCAAAGCCTCCTAAAACAAGAACATAAAGACTCCACAGAGAAAATTCCCCGTTTTTCCTTAGAAAATTCCATTTCCGGCCATTTTTCGGCTGAAAAAACACGAGTGTTGGAGATCTGAAGAGATACATGGCTTCCAAAGGCATTAGACAAATCCGTGCCACCATTTTGGACATCCCAACACCCTCAAAGCCTCCTAAAACAAGAACATAAAGACTCCACAGAGAAAATTCCCCGTTTTTCCTTAGAAAATTCCATTTCCGGCCATTTTTCGGCTGAAAAAACACGAGTGTTGGAGATCTGAAGAGATACATGGCTTCCAAAGGCATTAGACAAATCCGTGCCACCATTTTGGACATCCCAACACCCTCAAAGCCTCCTAAAACAAGAACATAAAGACTCCACAGAGAAAATTCCCCGTTTTTCCTTAGAAAATTCCATTTCCGGCCATTTTTCGGCTGAAAAAACACGAGTGTTGGAGATCTGAAGAGATACATGGCTTCCAAAGGCATTAGACAAATCCGTGCCACCATTTTGGACATCCCAACACCCTCAAAGCCTCCTAAAACAAGAACATAAAGACTCCACAGAGAAAATTCCCGTTTTTCCTTAGAAAATTCCATTTCCGGCCATTTTTCGGCTGAAAAAACACGAGTGTTGGAGATCTGAAGAGATACATGGCTTCCAAAGGCATTAGATCAAATCCGTGCCACCATTTTGGACATCCCAACACCCTCAAAGCCTCCTAAAACAAGAACATAAAGACTCCACAGAGAAAATTCCCCGTTTTTCCTTAGAAAATTCCATTTCCGGCCATTTTTCGGCTGAAAAAACACGAGTGTTGGAGATCTGAAGAGATACATGGCTTCCAAAGGCATTAGACAAATCCGTGCCACCATTTTGGACATCCCAACACCCTCAAAGCCTCCTAAAACAAGAACATAAAGACTCCACAGAAAATTCCCCGTTTTTCCTTAGAAAATTCCATTTCCGGCCATTTTTCGGCTGAAAAAACACGAGTGTTGGAGATCTGAAGAGATACATGGCTTCCAAAGGCATTAGACAAATCCGTGCCACCATTTTGGACATCCCAACACCCTCAAAGCCTCCTAAAACAAGAACATAAAGACTCCACAGAGAAAATTCCCCGTTTTTCCTTAGAAAATTCCATTTCCGGCCATTTTTCGGCTGAAAAAACACGAGTGTTGGAGATCTGAAGAGATACATGGCTTCCAAAGGCATTAGACAAATCCGTGCCACCATTTTGGACATCCCAACACCCTCAAAGCCTCCTAAAACAAGAACATAAAGACTCCACAGAGAAAATTCCCGTTTTTCCTTAGAAAATTCCATTTCCGGCCATTTTTCGGCTGAAAAACACGAGTGTTGGAGATCTGAAGAGATACATGGCTTCCAAAGGCATTAGACAAATCCGTGCCACCATTTTGGACATCCCAACACCCTCAAAGCCTCCTAAAACAAGAACATAAAGACTCCACAGAGAAAATTCCACGTTTTTCCTTAGAAAATTCCATTTCCGGCCATTTTTCGGCTGAAAAAACACGAGTGTTGGAGATCTGAAGAGATACATGGCTTCCAAAGGCATTAGACAAATCCGTGCCACCATTTTGGACATCCCAACACCCTCAAAGCCTCCTAAAACAAGAACATAAAGACTCCACAGAGAAAATTCCCGTTTTTCCTTAGAAAATTCCATTTCCGGCCATTTTTCGGCTGAAAAAACACGAGTGTTGGAGATCTGAAGAGATACATGGCTTCCAAAGGCATTAGACAAATCCGTGCCACCATTTTGGACATCCCAACACCCTCAAAGCCTCCTAAAACAAGAACATAAAGACTCCACAGAGAAAATTCCCGTTTTTCCTTAGAAAATTCCATTTCCGGCCATTTTTCGGCTGAAAAAACACGAGTGTTGGAGATCTGAAGAGATACATGGCTTCCAAAGGCATTAGACAAATCCGTGCCACCATTTTGGACATCCCAACACCCTCAAAGCCTCCTAAAACAAGAACATAAAGACTCCACAGAGAAAATTCCCGTTTTTCCTTAGAAAATTCCATTTCCGGCCATTTTTCGGCTGAAAAAACACGAGTGTTGGAGATCTGAAGAGATACATGGCTTCCAAAGGCATTAGACAAATCCGTGCCACCATTTTGGACATCCCAACACCCTCAAAGCCTCCTAAAACAAGAACATAAAGACTCCACAGAGAAAATTCCCCGTTTTTCCTTAGAAAATTCCATTTCCGGCCATTTTTCGGCTGAAAAAACACGAGTGTTGGAGATCTGAAGAGATACATGGCTTCCAAAGGCATTAGACAAATCCGTGCCACCATTTTGGACATCCCAACACCCTCAAAGCCTCCTAAAACAAGAACATAAAGACTCCACAGAGAAAATTCCCGTTTTTCCTTAGAAAATTCCATTTCCGGCCATTTTTCGGCTGAAAAAACACGAGTGTTGGAGATCTGAAGAGATACATGGCTTCCAAAGGCAGGCATTAGACAAATCCGTGCCACCATTTTGGACATCCCAACACCCTCAAAGCCTCCTAAAACAAGAACATAAAGACTCCACAGAGAAAATTCCCGTTTTTCCTTAGAAAATTCCATTTCCGGCCATTTTTCGGCTGAAAAAACACGAGTGTTGGAGATCTGAAGAGATACATGGCTTCCAAAGGCATTAGACAAATCCGTGCCACCATTTTGGACATCCCAACACCCTCAAAGCCTCCTAAAACAAGAACATAAAGACTCCACAGAGAAAATTCCCCGTTTTTCCTTAGAAAATTCCATTTCCGGCCATTTTTCGGCTGAAAAAACACGAGTGTTGGAGATCTGAAGAGATACATGGCTTCCAAAGGCATTAGACAAATCCGTGCCACCATTTTGGACATCCCAACACCCTCAAAGCCTCCTAAAACAAGAACATAAAGACTCCACAGAGAAAATTCCCGTTTTTCCTTAGAAAATTCCATTTCCGGCCATTTTTCGGCTGAAAAAACACGAGTGTTGGAGATCTGAAGAGATACATGGCTTCCAAAGGCATTAGACAAATCCGTGCCACCATTTTGGACATCCCAACACCCTCAAAGCCTCCTAAAACAAGAACACAAAGACTCCACAGAGAAAATTCCACGTTTTTCCTTAGAAAATTCCATTTCCGGCCATTTTTCGGCTGAAAAAACACGAGTGTTGGAGATCTGAAGAGATACATGGCTTCCAAAGGCATTAGACAAATCCGTGCCACCATTTTGGACATCTGAACACCCTCAAAGCCTCCTAAAACAAGAACATAAAGACTCCACAGAAAATTCCCGTTTTTCCTTAGAAAATTCCATTTCCGGCCATTTTTCGGCTGAAAAAACACGAGTGTTGGAGATCTGAAGAGATACATGGCTTCCAAAGGCATTAGACAAATCCGTGCCACCATTTTGGACATCCCAACACCCTCAAAGCCTCCTAAAACAAGAACATAAAGACTCCACAGAGAAAATTCCCGTTTTTCCTTAGAAAATTCCATTTCCGGCCATTTTTCGGCTGAAAAAACACGAGTGTTGGAGATCTGAAGAGATACATGGCTTCCAAAGGCATTAGACAAATCCGTGCCACCATTTTGGACATCCCAACACCCTCAAAGCCTCCTAAAACAAGAACATAAAGACTCCACAGAGAAAATCTCACGTTTTTCCTTAGAAAATTCCATTTCCGGCCATTTTTCGGCTGAAAAAACACGAGTGTTGGAGATCTGAAGAGATACATGGCTTCCAAAGGCATTAGATCAATCCGTGCCACCATTTTGGACATCCCAACACCCTCAAAGCCTCCTAAAACAAGAACATAAAGACTCCACAGAGAAAATTCCCGTTTTTCCTTAGAAAATTCCATTTCCGGCCATTTTTCGGCTGAAAAAACACGAGTGTTGGAGATCTGAAGAGATACATGGCTTCCAAAGGCATTAGACAAATCCGTGCCACCATTTTGGACATCCCAACACCCTCAAAGCCTCCTAAAACAAGAACATAAAGACTCCACAGAGAAAATTCCCCGTTTTTCCTTAGAAAATTCCATTTCCGGCCATTTTTCGGCTGAAAAAACACGAGTGTTGGAGATCTGAAGAGATACATGGCTTCCAAAGGCATTAGACAAATCCGTGCCACCATTTTGGACATCCCAACACCCTCAAAGCCTCCTAAAACAAGAACATAAAGACTCCACAGAGAAAATTCCACGTTTTTCCTTAGAAAATTCCATTTCCGGCCATTTTTCGGCTGAAAAAACACGAGTGTTGGAGATCTGAAGAGATACATGGCTTCCAAAGGCATTAGACAAATCCGTGCCACCATTTTGGACATCTGAACACCCTCAAAGCCTCCTAAAACAAGAACATAAAGACTCCACAGAGAAAATTCCCGTTTTTCCTTAGAAAATTCCATTTCCGGCCATTTTTCGGCTGAAAAACACGAGTGTTGGAGATCTGAAGAGATACATGGCTTCCAAAGGCATTAGACAAATCCGTGCCACCATTTTGGACATCCCAACACCCTCAAAGCCTCCTAAAACAAGAACATAAAGACTCCACAGAGAAAATTCCCGTTTTTCCTTAGAAAATTCCATTTCCGGCCATTTTTCGGCTGAAAAAACACGAGTGTTGGAGATCTGAAGAGATACATGGCTTCCAAAGGCATTAGACAAATCCGTGCCACCATTTTGGACATCCCAACACCCTCAAAGCCTCCTAAAACAAGAACATAAAGACTCCACAGAGAAAATTCCCGTTTTTCCTTAGAAAATTCCATTTCCGGCCATTTTTCGGCTGAAAAAACACGAGTGTTGGAGATCTGAAGAGATACATGGCTTCCAAAGGCATTAGACAAATCCGTGCCACCATTTTGGACATCTGAACACCCTCAAAGCCTCCTAAAACAAGAACATAAAGACTCCACAGAGAAAATTCCACGTTTTTCCTTAGAAAATTCCATTTCCGGCCATTTTTCGGCTGAAAAAACACGAGTGTTGGAGATCTGAAGAGATACATGGCTTCCAAAGGCATTAGACAAATCCGTGCCACCATTTTGGACATCCCAACACCCTCAAAGCCTCCTAAAACAAGAACATAAAGACTCCACAGAGAAAATTCCCCGTTTTTCCTTAGAAAATTCCATTTCCGGCCATTTTTCGGCTGAAAAAACACGAGTGTTGGAGATCTGAAGAGATACATGGCTTCCAAAGGCATTAGACAAATCCGTGCCACCATTTTGGACATCCCAACACCCTCAAAGCCTCCTAAAACAAGAACATAAAGACTCCACAGAGAAAATTCCCCGTTTTTCCTTAGAAAATTCCATTTCCGGCCATTTTTCGGCTGAAAAAACACGAGTGTTGGAGATCTGAAGAGATACATGGCTTCCAAAGGCATTAGACAAATCCGTGCCACCATTTTGGACATCCCAACACCCTCAAAGCCTCCTAAAACAAGAACATAAAGACTCCACGAGAAAATTCCCCGTTTTTCCTTAGAAAATTCCATTTCCGGCCATTTTTCGGCTGAAAAAACACGAGTGTTGGAGATCTGAAGAGATACATGGCTTCCAAAGGCATTAGACAAATCCGTGCCACCATTTTGGACATCCCAACACCCTCAAAGCCTCCTAAAACAAGAACATAAAGACTCCACAGAGAAAATTCCCGTTTTTCCTTAGAAAATTCCATTTCCGGCCATTTTTCGGCTGAAAAAACACGAGTGTTGGAGATCTGAAGAGATACATGGCTTCCAAAGGCATTAGACAAATCCGTGCCACCATTTTGGACATCCCAACACCCTCAAAGCCTCCTAAAACAAGAACATAAAGACTCCACAGAGAAAATTCCCGTTTTTCCTTAGAAAATTCCATTTCCGGCCATTTTTCGGCTGAAAAAACACGAGTGTTGGAGATCTGAAGAGATACATGGCTTCCAAAGGCATTAGACAAATCCGTGCCACCATTTTGGACATCCCAACACCCTCAAAGCCTCCTAAAACAAGAACATAAAGACTCCACAGAGAAAATTCCCGTTTTTCCTTAGAAAATTCCATTTCCGGCCATTTTTCGGCTGAAAAAACACGAGTGTTGGAGATCTGAAGAGATACATGGCTTCCAAAGGCATTAGACAAATCCGTGCCACCATTTTGGACATCCCAACACCCTCAAAGCCTCCTAAAACAAGAACATAAAGACTCCACAGAGAAAATTCCCGTTTTTCCTTAGAAAATTCCATTTCCGGCCATTTTTCGGCTGAAAAAACACGAGTGTTGGAGATCTGAAGAGATACATGGCTTCCAAAGGCATTAGACAAATCCGTGCCACCATTTTGGACATCTGAACACCCTCAAAGCCTCCTAAAACAAGAACATAAAGACTCCACAGAGAAAATTCCCCGTTTTTCCTTAGAAAATTCCATTTCCGGCCATTTTTCGGCTGAAAAAACACGAGTGTTGGAGATCTGAAGAGATACATGGCTTCCAAAGGCATTAGACAAATCCGTGCCACCATTTTGGACATCCCAACACCCTCAAAGCCTCCTAAAACAAGAACATAAAGTCTCCACAGAAAATTCCCGTTTTTCCTTAGAAAATTCCATTTCCGGCCATTTTTCGGCTGAAAAAACACGAGTGTTGGAGATCTGAAGAGATACATGGCTTCCAAAGGCATTAGACAAATCCGTGCCACCATTTTGGACATCCTGAACACCCTCAAAGCCTCCTAAAACAAGAACATAAAGACTCCACAGAGAAAATTCCCCGTTTTTCCTTAGAAAATTCCATTTCCGGCCATTTTTCGGCTGAAAAACACGAGTGTTGGAGATCTGAAGAGATACATGGCTTCCAAAGGCATTAGACAAATCCGTGCCACCATTTTGGACATCCTGAACACCCTCAAAGCCTCCTAAAACAAGAACATAAAGACTCCAGAGAAAATTCCCCGTTTTTCCTTAGAAAATTCCATTTCCGGCCATTTTTCGGCTGAAAAAACACGAGTGTTGGAGATCTGAAGAGATACATGGCTTCCAAAGGCATTAGACAAATCCGTGCCACCATTTTGGACATCCCAACACCCTCAAAGCCTCCTAAAACAAGAACATAAAGACTCCACAGAGAAAATTCCCGTTTTTCCTTAGAAAATTCCATTTCCGGCCATTTTTCGGCTGAAAAAACACGAGTGTTGGAGATCTGAAGAGATACATGGCTTCCAAAGGCATTAGACAAATCCGTGCCACCATTTTGGACATCTGAACACCCTCAAAGCCTCCTAAAACAAGAACATAAAGACTCCACAGAGAAAATTCCCGTTTTTCCTTAGAAAATTCCATTTCCGGCCATTTTTCGGCTGAAAAAACACGAGTGTTGGAGATCTGAAGAGATACATGGCTTCCAAAGGCATTAGACAAATCCGTGCCACCATTTTGGACATCTGAACACCCTCAAAGCCTCCTAAAACAAGAACATAAAGACTCCACACAGAGAAAATTCCACGTTTTTCCTTAGAAAATTCCATTTCCGGCCATTTTTCGGCTGAAAAAACACGAGTGTTGGAGATCTGAAGAGATACATGGCTTCCAAAGGCATTAGACAAATCCGTGCCACCATTTTGGACATCCCAACACCCTCAAAGCCTCCTAAAACAAGAACATAAAGACTCCACAGAGAGAAAATTCCCGTTTTTCCTTAGAAAATTCCATTTCCGGCCATTTTTCGGCTGAAAAAACACGAGTGTTGGAGATCTGAAGAGATACATGGCTTCCAAAGGCATTAGACAAATCCGTGCCACCATTTTGGACATCTGAACACCCTCAAAGCCTCCTAAAACAAGAACATAAAGACTCCACAGAGAAAATTCCCGTTTTTCCTTAGAAAATTCCATTTCCGGCCATTTTTCGGCTGAAAAAACACGAGTGTTGGAGATCTGAAGAGATACATGGCTTCCAAAGGCATTAGACAAATCCGTGCCACCATTTTGGACATCCTGAACACCCTCAAAGCCTCCTAAAACAAGAACATAAAGACTCCACAGAGAAAATTCCCCGTTTTTCCTTAGAAAATTCCATTTCCGGCCATTTTTCGGCTGAAAAAACACGAGTGTTGGAGATCTGAAGAGATACATGGCTTCCAAAGGCATTAGACAAATCCGTGCCACCATTTTGGACATCCTGAACACCCTCAAAGCCTCCTAAAACAAGAACATAAAGACTCCACAGAGAAAATTCCACGTTTTTCCTTAGAAAATTCCATTTCCGGCCATTTTTCGGCTGAAAAAACACGAGTGTTGGAGATCTGAAGAGATACATGGCTTCCAAAGGCATTAGACAAATCCGTGCCACCATTTTGGACATCCCAACACCCTCAAAGCCTCCTAAAACAAGAACATAAAGACTCCACAGAGAAATTCCACGTTTTTCCTTAGAAAATTCCATTTCCGGCCATTTTTCGGCTGAAAAAACACGAGTGTTGGAGATCTGAAGAGATACATGGCTTCCAAAGGCATTAGACAAATCCGTGCCACCATTTTGGACATCCCAACACCCTCAAAGCCTCCTAAAACAAGAACATAAAGACTCCACAGAAAATTCCCGTTTTTCCTTAGAAAATTCCATTTCCGGCCATTTTTCGGCTGAAAAAACACGAGTGTTGGAGATCTGAAGAGATACATGGCTTCCAAAGGCATTAGACAAATCCGTGCCACCATTTTGGACATCCCAACACCCTCAAAGCCTCCTAAAACAAGAACACAAAGACTCCACAGAGAAAATTCCACGTTTTTCCTTAGAAAATTCCATTTCCGGCCATTTTTCGGCTGAAAAAACACGAGTGTTGGAGATCTGAAGAGATACATGGCTTCCAAAGGCATTAGACAAATCCGTGCCACCATTTTGGACATCTGAACACCCTCAAAGCCTCCTAAAACAAGAACATAAAGACTCCACAGAGAAAATTCCCCGTTTTTCCTTAGAAAATTCCATTTCCCCATTTTTCGGCTGAAAAAACACGAGTGTTGGAGATCTGAAGAGATACATGGCTTCCAAAGGCATTAGACAAATCCGTGCCACCATTTTGGACATCCCAACACCCTCAAAGCCTCCTAAAACAAGAACATAAAGACTCCACAGAGAAAATTCCCGTTTTTCCTTAGAAAATTCCATTTCCGGCCATTTTTCGGCTGAAAAAACACGAGTGTTGGAGATCTGAAGAGATACATGGCTTCCAAAGGCATTAGACAAATCCGTGCCACCATTTTGGACATCTGAACACCCTCAAAGCCTCCTAAAACAAGAACATAAAGACTCCACAGAGAAAATTCCCCGTTTTTCCTTAGAAAATTCCATTTCCGGCCATTTTTCGGCTGAAAAAACACGAGTGTTGGAGATCTGAAGAGATACATGGCTTCCAAAGGCATTAGACAAATCCGTGCCACCATTTTGGACATCTGAACACCCTCAAAGCCTCCTAAAACAAGAACATAAAGACTCCACAGAAAATTCCCCGTTTTTCCTTAGAAAATTCCATTTCCGGCCATTTTTCGGCTGAAAAACACGAGTGTTGGAGATCTGAAGAGATACATGGCTTCCAAAGGCATTAGACAAATCCGTGCCACCATTTTGGACATCTGAACACCCTCAAAGCCTCCTAAAACAAGAACATAAAGACTCCACAGAGAAAATTCCACGTTTTTCCTTAGAAAATTCCATTTCCGGCCATTTTTCGGCTGAAAAAAAACACGAGTGTTGGAGATCTGAAGAGATACATGGCTTCCAAAGGCATTAGACAAATCCGTGCCACCATTTTGGACATCCCGAACACCCTCAAAGCCTCCTAAAACAAGAACATAAAGACTCCACAGAGAAAATTCCCGTTTTTCCTTAGAAAATTCCATTTCCGGCCATTTTTCGGCTGAAAAAACACGAGTGTTGGAGATCTGAAGAGATACATGGCTTCCAAAGGCATTAGACAAATCCGTGCCACCATTTTGGACATCCCAACACCCTCAAAGCCTCCTAAAACAAGAACATAAAGACTCCACAGAGAAAATTCCCGTTTTTCCTTAGAAAATTCCATTTCCGGCCATTTTTCGGCTGAAAAAACACGAGTGTTGGAGATCTGAAGAGATACATGGCTTCCAAAGGCATTAGACAAATCCGTGCCACCATTTTGGACATCCTGAACACCCTCAAAGCCTCCTAAAACAAGAACATAAAGACTCCACAGAGAAAATTCCACGTTTTTCCTTAGAAAATTCCATTTCCGGCCATTTTTCGGCTGAAAAAACACGAGTGTTGGAGATCTGAAGAGATACATGGCTTCCAAAGGCATTAGACAAATCCGTGCCACCATTTTGGACATCCTGAACACCCTCAAAGCCTCCTAAAACAAGAACATAAAGACTCCACAGAGAAAATTCCACGTTTTTCCTTAGAAAATTCCATTTCCGGCCATTTTTCGGCTGAAAAAACACGAGTGTTGGAGATCTGAAGAGATACATGGCTTCCAAAGGCATTAGACAAATCCGTGCCACCATTTTGGACATCCTGAACACCCTCAAAGCCTCCTAAAACAAGAACATAAAGACTCCACAGAGAAAATTCCCGTTTTTCCTTAGAAAATTCCATTTCCGGCCATTTTTCGGCTGAAAAAACACGAGTGTTGGAGATCTGAAGAGATACATGGCTTCCAAAGGCATTAGACAAATCCGTGCCACCATTTTGGACATCCCAACACCCTCAAAGCCTCCTAAAACAAGAACATAAAGACTCCACAGAGAAAATTCCCGTTTTTCCTTAGAAAATTCCATTTCCGGCCATTTTTCGGCTGAAAAAACACGAGTGTTGGAGATCTGAAGAGATACATGGCTTCCAAAGGCATTAGACAAATCCGTGCCACCATTTTGGACATCCTGAACACCCTCAAAGCCTCCTAAAACAAGAACATAAAGACTCCACAGAGAAAATTCCACGTTTTTCCTTAGAAAATTCCATTCGGCCATTTTTCGGCTGAAAAAACACGAGTGTTGGAGATCTGAAGAGATACATGGCTTCCAAAGGCATTAGACAAATCCGTGCCACCATTTTGGACATCTGAACACCCTCAAAGCCTCCTAAAACAAGAACATAAAGACTCCACAGAGAAAATTCCACGTTTTTCCTTAGAAAATTCCATTTCCGGCCATTTTTCGGCTGAAAAAACACGAGTGTTGGAGATCTGAAGAGATACATGGCTTCCAAAGGCATTAGACAAATCCGTGCCACCATTTTGGACATCTGAACACCCTCAAAGCCTCCTAAAACAAGAACATAAAGACTCCACAGAGAAAATTCCCCGTTTTTCCTTAGAAAATTCCATTTCCGGCCATTTTTCGGCTGAAAAAACACGAGTGTTGGAGATCTGAAGAGATACATGGCTTCCAAAGGCATTAGACAAATCCGTGCCACCATTTTGGACATCCCAACACCCTCAAAGCCTCCTAAAACAAGAACATAAAGACTCCACAGAGAAAATTCCACGTTTTTCCTTAGAAAATTCCATTTCCGGCCATTTTTCGGCTGAAAAAACACGAGTGTTGGAGATCTGAAGAGATACATGGCTTCCAAAGGCATTAGACAAATCCGTGCCACCATTTTGGACATCTGAACACCCTCAAAGCCTCCTAAAACAAGAACATAAAGACTCCACAGAGAAAATTCCACGTTTTTCCTTAGAAAATTCCATTTCCGGCCATTTTTCGGCTGAAAAAACACGAGTGTTGGAGATCTGAAGAGATACATGGCTTCCAAAGGCATTAGACAAATCCGTGCCACCATTTTGGACATCTGAACACCCTCAAAGCCTCCTAAAACAAGAACATAAAGACTCCACAGAGAAAATTCCACGTTTTTCCTTAGAAAATTCCATTTCCGGCCATTTTTCGGCTGAAAAAACACGAGTGTTGGAGATCTGAAGAGATACATGGCTTCCAAAGGCATTAGACAAATCCGTGCCACCATTTTGGACATCATCTGAACACCCTCAAAGCCTCCTAAAACAAGAACATAAAGACTCCACAGAGAAAATTCCCCGTTTTTCCTTAGAAAATTCCATTTCCGGCCATTTTTCGGCTGAAAAAACACGAGTGTTGGAGATCTGAAGAGATACATGGCTTCCAAAGGCATTAGACAAATCCGTGCCACCATTTTGGACATCCCAACACCCTCAAAGCCTCCTAAAACAAGAACATAAAGACTCCACAGAGAAAATTCCCGTTTTTCCTTAGAAAATTCCATTTCCGGCCATTTTTCGGCTGAAAAAACACGAGTGTTGGAGATCTGAAGAGATACATGGCTTCCAAAGGCATTAGACAAATCCGTGCCACCATTTTGGACATCTGAACACCCTCAAAGCCTCCTAAAACAAGAACATAAAGACTCCACAGAGAAATTCCACGTTTTTCCTTAGAAAATTCCATTTCCGGCCATTTTTCGGCTGAAAAACACGAGTGTTGGAGATCTGAAGAGATACATGGCTTCCAAAGGCATTAGACAAATCCGTGCCACCATTTTGGACATCTGAACACCCTCAAAGCCTCCTAAAACAAGAACATAAAGACTCCACAGAGAAAATTCCACGTTTTTCCTTAGAAAATTCCATTTCCGGCCATTTTTCGGCTGAAAAAACACGAGTGTTGGAGATCTGAAGAGATACATGGCTTCCAAAGGCATTAGACAAATCCGTGCCACCATTTTGGACATCCTGAACACCCTCAAAGCCTCCTAAAACAAGAACATAAAGACTCCACAGAGAAAATTCCCGTTTTTCCTTAGAAAATTCCATTTCCGGCCATTTTTCGGCTGAAAAAACACGAGTGTTGGAGATCTGAAGAGATACATGGCTTCCAAAGGCATTAGACAAATCCGTGCCACCATTTTGGACATCCCAACACCCTCAAAGCCTCCTAAAACAAGAACACAAAGACTCCACAGAGAAAATTCCACGTTTTTCCTTAGAAAATTCCATTTCCGGCCATTTTTCGGCTGAAAAAACACGAGTGTTGGAGATCTGAAGAGATACATGGCTTCCAAAGGCATTAGACAAATCCGTGCCACCATTTTGGACATCTGAACACCCTCAAAGCCTCCTAAAACAAGAACATAAAGACTCCACAGAGAAAATTCCACGTTTTTCCTTAGAAAATTCCATTTCCGGCCATTTTTCGGCTGAAAAAACACGAGTGTTGGAGATCTGAAGAGATACATGGCTTCCAAAGGCATTAGACAAATCCGTGCCACCATTTTGGACATCTGAACACCCTCAAAGCCTCCTAAAACAAGAACATAAAGACTCCACAGAGAAAATTCCACGTTTTTCCTTAGAAAATTCCATTTCCGGCCATTTTTCGGCTGAAAAAACACGAGTGTTGGAGATCTGAAGAGATACATGGCTTCCAAAGGCATTAGACAAATCCGTGCCACCATTTTGGACATCTGAACACCCTCAAAGCCTCCTAAAACAAGAACATAAAGACTCCACAGAGAAATTCCACGTTTTTCCTTAGAAAATTCCATTTCCGGCCATTTTTCGGCTGAAAAAACACGAGTGTTGGAGATCTGAAGAGATACATGGCTTCCAAAGGCATTAGACAAATCCGTGCCACCATTTTGGACATCTGAACACCCTCAAAGCCTCCTAAAACAAGAACATAAAGACTCCACAGAGAAAATTCCACGTTTTTCCTTAGAAAATTCCATTTCCGGCCATTTTTCGGCTGAAAAAACACGAGTGTTGGAGATCTGAAGAGATACATGGCTTCCAAAGGCATTAGACAAATCCGTGCCACCATTTTGGACATCCGAACACCCTCAAAGCCTCCTAAAACAAGAACATAAAGACTCCACAGAGAAAATTCCCGTTTTTCCTTAGAAAATTCCATTTCCGGCCATTTTTCGGCTGAAAAAACACGAGTGTTGGAGATCTGAAGAGATACATGGCTTCCAAAGGCATTAGACAAATCCGTGCCACCATTTTGGACATCTGAACACCCTCAAAGCCTCCTAAAACAAGAACATAAAGACTCCACAGAGAAAATTCCACGTTTTTCCTTAGAAAATTCCATTTCCGGCCATTTTTCGGCTGAAAAACACGAGTGTTGGAGATCTGAAGAGATACATGGCTTCCAAAGGCATTAGACAAATCCGTGCCACCATTTTGGACATCTGAACACCCTCAAAGCCTCCTAAAACAAGAACATAAAGACTCCACAGAGAAAATTCCACGTTTTTCCTTAGAAAATTCCATTTCCGGCCATTTTTCGGCTGAAAAAACACGAGTGTTGGAGATCTGAAGAGATACATGGCTTCCAAAGGCATTAGACAAATCCGTGCCACCATTTTGGACATCTGAACACCCTCAAAGCCTCCTAAAACAAGAACATAAAGACTCCCACAGAAAATTCCCGTTTTTCCTTAGAAAATTCCATTTCCGGCCATTTTTCGGCTGAAAAAACACGAGTGTTGGAGATCTGAAGAGATACATGGCTTCCAAAGGCATTAGACAAATCCGTGCCACCATTTTGGACATCCCAACACCCTCAAAGCCTCCTAAAAGAAGAACACGAAGACTCCACAGAGAAAATTTCACGTTTTTCCTTAGAAAATTCCATTTCCGGCCATTTTTCGGCTGAAAAAACACGAGTGTTGGAGATCTGAAGAGATACATGGCTTCCAAAGGCATTAGACAAATCCGTGCCACCATTTTGGACATCTGAACACCCTCAAAGCCTCCTAAAACAAGAACATAAAGACTCCACAGAGAAAATTCCACGTTTTTCCTTAGAAAATTCCATTTCCGGCCATTTTTCGGCTGAAAAAACACGAGTGTTGGAGATCTGAAGAGATACATGGCTTCCAAAGGCATTAGACAAATCCGTGCCACCATTTTGGACATCTGAACACCCTCAAAGCCTCCTAAAACAAGAACATAAAGACTCCACAGAGAAAATTCCCGTTTTTCCTTAGAAAAATTCCATTTCCGGCCATTTTTCGGCTGAAAAAACACGAGTGTTGGAGATCTGAAGAGATACATGGCTTCCAAAGGCATTAGACAAATCCGTGCCACCATTTTGGACATCTGAACACCCTCAAAGCCTCCTAAAACAAGAACATAAAGACTCCACAGAGAAAATTCCACGTTTTTCCTTAGAAAATTCCATTTCCGGCCATTTTTCGGCTGAAAAAACACGAGTGTTGGAGATCTGAAGAGATACATGGCTTCCAAAGGCATTAGACAAATCCGTGCCACCATTTTGGACATCTGAACACCCTCAAAGCCTCCTAAAACAAGAACATAAAGACTCCACAGAGAAATTCCACGTTTTTCCTTAGAAAATTCCATTTCCGGCCATTTTTCGGCTGAAAAAACACGAGTGTTGGAGATCTGAAGAGATACATGGCTTCCAAAGGCATTAGACAAATCCGTGCCACCATTTTGGACATCTGAACACCCTCAAAGCCTCCTAAAACAAGAACATAAAGACTCCACAGAGAAAATTCCACGTTTTTCCTTAGAAAATTCCATTTCCGGCCATTTTTCGGCTGAAAAAACACGAGTGTTGGAGATCTGAAGAGATACATGGCTTCCAAAGGCATTAGACAAATCCGTGCCACCATTTTGGACATCCTGAACACCCTCAAAGCCTCCTAAAACAAGAACATAAAGACTCCACAGAAAATTCCACGTTTTTCCTTAGAAAATTCCATTTCCGGCCATTTTTCGGCTGAAAAAACACGAGTGTTGGAGATCTGAAGAGATACATGGCTTCCAAAGGCATTAGACAAATCCGTGCCACCATTTTGGACATCTGAACACCCTCAAAGCCTCCTAAAACAAGAACATAAAGACTCCACAGAGAAAATTCCACGTTTTTCCTTAGAAAATTCCATTTCCGGCCATTTTTCGGCTGAAAAAACACGAGTGTTGGAGATCTGAAGAGATACATGGCTTCCAAAGGCATTAGACAAATCCTGCCACCATTTTGGACATCCTGAACACCCTCAAAGCCTCCTAAAACAAGAACATAAAGACTCCACAGAGAAAATTCCACGTTTTTCCTTAGAAAATTCCATTTCCGGCCATTTTTCGGCTGAAAAAACACGAGTGTTGGAGATCTGAAGAGATACATGGCTTCCAAAGGCATTAGACAAATCCGTGCCACCATTTTGGACATCTGAACACCCTCAAAGCCTCCTAAAACAAGAACATAAAGACTCCACAGAGAAAATTCCACGTTTTTCCTTAGAAAATTCCATTTCCGGCCATTTTTCGGCTGAAAAAACACGAGTGTTGGAGATCTGAAGAGATACATGGCTTCCAAAGGCATTAGACAAATCCGTGCCACCATTTTGGACATCCGAACACCCTCAAAGCCTCCTAAAACAAGAACATAAAGACTCCACAGAGAAAATTCCACGTTTTTCCTTAGAAAATTCCATTTCCGGCCATTTTTCGGCTGAAAAAACACGAGTGTTGGAGATCTGAAGAGATACATGGCTTCCAAAGGCATTAGACAAATCCGTGCCACCATTTTGGACATCCCGAACACCCTCAAAGCCTCCTAAAACAAGAACATAAAGACTCCACAGAAAATTCCACGTTTTTCCTTAGAAAATTCCATTTCCGGCCATTTTTCGGCTGAAAAAACACGAGTGTTGGAGATCTGAAGAGATACATGGCTTCCAAAGGCATTAGACAAATCCGTGCCACCATTTTGGACATCTGAACACCCTCAAAGCCTCCTAAAACAAGAACATAAAGACTCCACAGAGAAAATTCCACGTTTTTCCTTAGAAAATTCCATTTCCGGCCATTTTTCGGCTGAAAAAACACGAGTGTTGGAGATCTGAAGAGATACATGGCTTCCAAAGGCATTAGACAAATCCGTGCCACCATTTTGGACATCTGAACACCCTCAAAGCCTCCTAAAACAAGAACATAAAGACTCCACAGAAAATTCCACGTTTTTCCTGAAAATTCCATTTCCGGCCATTTTTCGGCTGAAAAAACACGAGTGTTGGAGATCTGAAGAGATACATGGCTTCCAAAGGCATTAGACAAATCCGTGCCACCATTTTGGACATCTGAACACCCTCAAAGCCTCCTAAAACAAGAACATAAAGACTCCACAGAGAAAATTCCACGTTTTTCCTTAGAAAATTCCATTTCCGGCCATTTTTCGGCTGAAAAAAAAACACGAGTGTTGGAGATCTGAAGAGATACATGGCTTCCAAAGGCATTAGACAAATCCGTGCCACCATTTTGGACATCTGAACACCCTCAAAGCCTCCTAAAACAAGAACATAAAGACTCCACAGAGAAAATTCCACGTTTTTCCTTAGAAAATTCCATTTCCGGCCATTTTTCGGCTGAAAAAACACGAGTGTTGGAGATCTGAAGAGATACATGGCTTCCAAAGGCATTAGACAAATCCGTGCCACCATTTTGGACATCTGAACACCCTCAAAGCCTCCTAAACAAGAACATAAAGACTCCACAGAGAAAATTCCACGTTTTTCCTTAGAAAATTCCATTTCCGGCCATTTTTCGGCTGAAAAAACACGAGTGTTGGAGATCTGAAGAGATACATGGCTTCCAAAGGCATTAGACAAATCCGTGCCACCATTTTGGACATCTGAACACCCTCAAAGCCTCCTAAAACAAGAACATAAAGACTCCACAGAGAAAATTCCACGTTTTTCCTTAGAAAATTCCATTTCCGGCCATTTTTCGGCTGAAAAAACACGAGTGTTGGAGATCTGAAGAGATACATGGCTTCCAAAGGCATTAGACAAATCCGTGCCACCATTTTGGACATCTGAACACCCTCAAAGCCTCCTAAAACAAGAACATAAAGACTCCACAGAGAAAATTCCACGTTTTTCCTTAGAAAATTCCATTTCCGGCCATTTTTCGGCTGAAAAACACGAGTGTTGGAGATCTGAAGAGATACATGGCTTCCAAAGGCATTAGACAAATCCGTGCCACCATTTTGGACATCCCTGAACACCCTCAAAGCCTCCTAAAACAAGAACATAAAGACTCCACAGAGAAAATTCCACGTTTTTCCTTAGAAAATTCCATTTCCGGCCATTTTTCGGCTGAAAAAACACGAGTGTTGGAGATCTGAAGAGATACATGGCTTCCAAAGGCATTAGACAAATCCGTGCCACCATTTTGGACATCTGAACACCCTCAAAGCCTCCTAAAACAAGAACATAAAGACTCCACAGAGAAAATTCCACGTTTTTCCTTAGAAAATTCCATTTCCGGCCATTTTTCGGCTGAAAAAACACGAGTGTTGGAGATCTGAAGAGATACATGGCTTCCAAAGGCATTAGACAAATCCGTGCCACCATTTTGGACATCCTGAACACCCTCAAAGCCTCCTAAAACAAGAACATAAAGACTCCACAGAGAAATTCCACGTTTTTCCTTAGAAAATTCCATTTCCGGCCATTTTTCGGCTGAAAAACACGAGTGTTGGAGATCTGAAGAGATACATGGCTTCCAAAGGCATTAGACAAATCCGTGCCACCATTTTGGACATCTGAACACCCTCAAAGCCTCCTAAAACAAGAACATAAAGACTCCACAGAGAAAATTCCACGTTTTTCCTTAGAAAATTCCATTTCCGGCCATTTTTCGGCTGAAAAAACACGAGTGTTGGAGATCTGAAGAGATACATGGCTTCCAAAGGCATTAGACAAATCCGTGCCACCATTTTGGACATCTGAACACCCTCAAAGCCTCCTAAAACAAGAACATAAAGACTCCACAGAGAAATTCCACGTTTTTCCTTAGAAAATTCCATTTCCGGCCATTTTTCGGCTGAAAAAACACGAGTGTTGGAGATCTGAAGAGATACATGGCTTCCAAAGGCATTAGACAAATCCGTGCCACCATTTTGGACATCTGAACACCCTCAAAGCCTCCTAAAACAAGAACATAAAGACTCCACAGAGAAAATTCCACGTTTTTCCTTAGAAAAATTCCATTTCCGGCCATTTTTCGGCTGAAAAAACACGAGTGTTGGAGATCTGAAGAGATACATGGCTTCCAAAGGCATTAGACAAATCCGTGCCACCATTTTGGACATCTGAACACCCTCAAAGCCTCCTAAAACAAGAACATAAAGACTCCACAGAGAAATTCCACGTTTTTCCTTAGAAAATTCCATTTCCGGCCATTTTTCGGCTGAAAAAACACGAGTGTTGGAGATCTGAAGAGATACATGGCTTCCAAAGGCATTAGACAAATCCGTGCCACCATTTTGGACATCCGAACACCCTCAAAGCCTCCTAAAACAAGAACATAAAGACTCCACAGAGAAAATTCCACGTTTTTCCTTAGAAAATTCCATTTCCGGCCATTTTTCGGCTGAAAAAACACGAGTGTTGGAGATCTGAAGAGATACATGGCTTCCAAAGGCATTAGACAAATCCGTGCCACCATTTTGGACATCTGAACACCCTCAAAGCCTCCTAAAACAAGAACATAAAGACTCCACAGAGAAATTCCACGTTTTTCCTTAGAAAATTCCATTTCCGGCCATTTTTCGGCTGAAAAAACACGAGTGTTGGAGATCTGAAGAGATACATGGCTTCCAAAGGCATTAGACAAATCCGTGCCACCATTTTGGACATCCTGAACACCCTCAAAGCCTCCTAAAACAAGAACATAAAGACTCCACAGAGAAAATTCCACGTTTTTCCTTAGAAAATTCCATTTCCGGCCATTTTTCGGCTGAAAAAACACGAGTGTTGGAGATCTGAAGAGATACATGGCTTCCAAAGGCATTAGACAAATCCGTGCCACCATTTTGGACATCTGAACACCCTCAAAGCCTCCTAAAACAAGAACATAAAGACTCCACAGAGAAAATTCCACGTTTTTCCTTAGAAAATTCCATTTCCGGCCATTTTTCGGCTGAAAAAACACGAGTGTTGGAGATCTGAAGAGATACATGGCTTCCAAAGGCATTAGACAAATCCGTGCCACCATTTTGGACATCTGAACACCCTCAAAGCCTCCTAAAACAAGAACATAAAGACTCCACAGAAAATTCCACGTTTTTCCTTAGAAAATTCCATTTCCGGCCATTTTTCGGCTGAAAAAACACGAGTGTTGGAGATCTGAAGAGATACATGGCTTCCAAAGGCATTAGACAAATCCGTGCCACCATTTTGGACATCTGAACACCCTCAAAGCCTCCTAAAACAAGAACATAAAGACTCCACAGAGAAAATTCCACGTTTTTCCTTAGAAAATTCCATTTCCGGCCATTTTTCGGCTGAAAAAACACGAGTGTTGGAGATCTGAAGAGATACATGGCTTCCAAAGGCATTAGACAAATCCGTGCCACCATTTTGGACATCTGAACACCCTCAAAGCCTCCTAAAACAAGAACATAAAGACTCCACAGAGAAAATTCCACGTTTTTCCTTAGAAAATTCCATTTCCGGCCATTTTTCGGCTGAAAAAACACGAGTGTTGGAGATCTGAAGAGATACATGGCTTCCAAAGGCATTAGACAAATCCGTGCCACCATTTTGGACATCTGAACACCCTCAAAGCCTCCTAAAACAAGAACATAAAGACTCCACAGAGAAAATTCCACGTTTTTCCTTAGAAAATTCCATTTCCGGCCATTTTTCGGCTGAAAAAACACGAGTGTTGGAGATCTGAAGAGATACATGGCTTCCAAAGGCATTAGACAAATCCGTGCCACCATTTTGGACATCTGAACACCCTCAAAGCCTCCTAAAACAAGAACATAAAGACTCCACAGAGAAAATTCCACGTTTTTCCTTAGAAAATTCCATTTCCGGCCATTTTTCGGCTGAAAAAACACGAGTGTTGGAGATCTGAAGAGATACATGGCTTCCAAAGGCATTAGACAAATCCGTGCCACCATTTTGGACATCTGAACACCCTCAAAGCCTCCTAAAACAAGAACATAAAGACTCCACAGAGAAATTCCACGTTTTCCTTAGAAAATTCCATTTCCGGCCATTTTTCGGCTGAAAAAACACGAGTGTTGGAGATCTGAAGAGATACATGGCTTCCAAAGGCATTAGACAAATCCGTGCCACCATTTTGGACATCTGAACACCCTCAAAGCCTCCTAAAACAAGAACATAAAGACTCCACAGAGAAATTCCACGTTTTTCCTTAGAAAATTCCATTTCCGGCCATTTTTCGGCTGAAAAAACACGAGTGTTGGAGATCTGAAGAGATACATGGCTTCCAAAGGCATTAGACAAATCCGTGCCACCATTTTGGACATCTGAACACCCTCAAAGCCTCCTAAAACAAGAACATAAAGACTCCACAGAGAAATTCCACGTTTTTCCTTAGAAAATTCGATTTCCGGCCATTTTTCGGCTGAAAAAACACGAGTGTTGGAGATCTGAAGAGATACATGGCTTCCAAAGGCATTAGACAAATCCGTGCCACCATTTTGGACATCTGAACATTTCAAAGCCTCCTAAAACAAGAACATAAAGACTCCACAGAGAAAATTCCACGTTTTTCCTTAAAAAATTCGATTTCCGGCCATTTTTCGGCTGAAAAAACACGAGTGTTGGAGATCTGAAGAGATACATGGCTTCCAAAGGCATTAGACAAATCCGTGCCACCATTTTGGACATCTGAACACCCTCAAAGCCTCCTAAAACAAGAACATAAAGACTCCACAGAGAAATTCCACGTTTTTCCTTAGAAAATTCCATTTCCGGCCATTTTTCGGCTGAAAATACACGAGTGTTGGAGATCTGAAGAGATACATGGCTTCCAAAGGCATTAGACAAATCCGTGCCACCATTTTGGACATCTGAACACCCTCAAAGCCTCCTAAAACAAGAACATAAAGACTCCACAGAGAAAATTCCACGTTTTTCCTTAGAAAATTCCATTTCCGGCCATTTTTCGGCTGAAAAAACACGAGTGTTGGAGATCTGAAGAGATACATGGCTTCCAAAGGCATTAGACAAATCCGTGCCACCATTTTGGACATCTGAACACCCTCAAAGCCTCCTAAAACAAGAACATAAAGACTCCACAGAGAAAATTCCACGTTTTTCCTTAGAAAATTCCATTTCCGGCCATTTTTCGGCTGAAAAAACACGAGTGTTGGAGATCTGAAGAGATACATGGCTTCCAAAGGCATTAGACAAATCCGTGCCACCATTTTGGACATCTGAACACCCTCAAAGCCTCCTAAAACAAGAACATAAAGACTCCACAGAGAAAATTCCCGTTTTTCCTTAGAAAATTCCATTTCCGGCCATTTTTCGGCTGAAAAAACACGAGTGTTGGAGATCTGAAGAGATACATGGCTTCCAAAGGCATTAGACAAATCCGTGCCACCATTTTGGACATCTGAACACCCTCAAAGCCTCCTAAAACAAGAACATAAAGACTCCACAGAGAAAATTCCACGTTTTTCCTTAGAAAATTCCATTTCCGGCCATTTTTCGGCTGAAAAAACACGAGTGTTGGAGATCTGAAGAGATACATGGCTTCCAAAGGCATTAGACAAATCCGTGCCACCATTTTGGACATCTGAACACCCTCAAAGCCTCCTAAAACAAGAACATAAAGACTCCACAGAGAAATTCCACGTTTTTCCTTAGAAAATTCCATTTCCGGCCATTTTTCGGCTGAAAAAACACGAGTGTTGGAGATCTGAAGAGATACATGGCTTCCAAAGGCATTAGACAAATCCGTGCCACCATTTTGGACATCTGAACACCCTCAAAGCCTCCTAAAACAAGAACATAAAGACTCCACAGAGAAAATTCCACGTTTTTCCTTAGAAAATTCCATTTCCGGCCATTTTTCGGCTGAAAAAACACGAGTGTTGGAGATCTGAAGAGATACATGGCTTCCAAAGGCATTAGACAAATCCGTGCCACCATTTTGGACATCTGAACACCCTCAAAGCCTCCTAAAACAAGAACATAAAGACTCCACAGAGAAAATTCCAGTTTTTTTTCCTTAGAAAATTCCATTTCCGGCCATTTTTCGGCTGAAAAAACACGAGTGTTGGAGATCTGAAGAGATACATGGCTTCCAAAGGCATTAGACAAATCCGTGCCACCATTTTGGACATCTGAACACCCTCAAAGCCTCCTAAAACAAGAACATAAAGACTCCACAGAGAAAATTCCACGTTTTTCCTTAGAAAATTCCATTTCCGGCCATTTTTCGGCTGAAAAAACACGAGTGTTGGAGATCTGAAGAGATACATGGCTTCCAAAGGCATTAGACAAATCCGTGCCACCATTTTGGACATCTGAACACCCTCAAAGCCTCCTAAAACAAGAACATAAAGACTCCACAGAGAAATTCCACGTTTTTCCTTAGAAAATTCCATTTCCGGCCATTTTTCGGCTGAAAAACACGAGTGTTGGAGATCTGAAGAGATACATGGCTTCCAAAGGCATTAGACAAATCCGTGCCACCATTTTGGACATCTGAACACCCTCAAAGCCTCCTAAAACAAGAACATAAAGACTCCACAGAGAAAATTCCACGTTTTTCCTTAGAAAATTCCATTTCCGGCCATTTTTCGGCTGAAAAAACACGAGTGTTGGAGATCTGAAGAGATACATGGCTTCCAAAGGCATTAGACAAATCCGTGCCACCATTTTGGACATCTGAACACCCTCAAAGCCTCCTAAAACAAGAACATAAAGACTCCACAGAGAAAATTCCACGTTTTTCCTTAGAAAATTCCATTTCCGGCCATTTTTCGGCTGAAAAAAAAACACGAGTGTTGGAGATCTGAAGAGATACATGGCTTCCAAAGGCATTAGACAAATCCGTGCCACCATTTTGGACATCCTGAACACCCTCAAAGCCTCCTAAAACAAGAACATAAAGACTCCACAGAGAAATTCCACGTTTTTCCTTAGAAAATTCCATTTCCGGCCATTTTTCGGCTGAAAAAACACGAGTGTTGGAGATCTGAAGAGATACATGGCTTCCAAAGGCATTAGACAAATCCGTGCCACCATTTTGGACATCTGAACACCCTCAAAGCCTCCTAAAACAAGAACATAAAGACTCCACAGAGAAAATTCCACGTTTTTCCTTAGAAAATTCCATTTCCGGCCATTTTTCGGCTGAAAAAACACGAGTGTTGGAGATCTGAAGAGATACATGGCTTCCAAAGGCATTAGACAAATCCGTGCCACCATTTTGGACATCTGAACACCCTCAAAGCCTCCTAAAACAAGAACATAAAGACTCCAGAGAAAATTCCACGTTTTTCCTTAGAAAATTCCATTTCCGGCCATTTTTCGGCTGAAAAAACACGAGTGTTGGAGATCTGAAGAGATACATGGCTTCCAAAGGCATTAGACAAATCCGTGCCACCATTTTGGACATCCCAACACCCTCAAAGCCTCCTAAAACAAGAACATAAAGACTCCACAGAGAAAATTCCACGTTTTTCCTTAGAAAATTCCATTTCCGGCCATTTTTCGGCTGAAAAAACACGAGTGTTGGAGATCTGAAGAGATACATGGCTTCCAAAGGCATTAGACAAATCCGTGCCACCATTTTGGACATCTGAACACCCTCAAAGCCTCCTAAAACAAGAACATAAAGACTCCACAGAGAAATTCCACGTTTTTCCTTAGAAAATTCCATTTCCGGCCATTTTTCGGCTGAAAAAACACGAGTGTTGGAGATCTGAAGAGATACATGGCTTCCAAAGGCATTAGACAAATCCGTGCCACCATTTTGGACATCTGAACACCCTCAAAGCCTCCTAAAACAAGAACATAAAGACTCCACAGAGAAAATTCCACGTTTTTCCTTAGAAAATTCCATTTCCGGCCATTTTTCGGCTGAAAAAACACGAGTGTTGGAGATCTGAAGAGATACATGGCTTCCAAAGGCATTAGACAAATCCGTGCCACCATTTTGGACATCTGAACACCCTCAAAGCCTCCTAAAACAAGAACATAAAGACTCCACAGAGAAATTCCACGTTTTTCCTTAGAAAATTCCATTTCCGGCCATTTTTCGGCTGAAAAAACACGAGTGTTGGAGATCTGAAGAGATACATGGCTTCCAAAGGCATTAGACAAATCCGTGCCACCATTTTGGACATCTGAACACCCTCAAAGCCTCCTAAAACAAGAACATAAAGACTCCACAGAGAAAATTCCACGTTTTTCCTTAGAAAATTCCATTTCCGGCCATTTTTCGGCTGAAAAAACACGAGTGTTGGAGATCTGAAGAGATACATGGCTTCCAAAGGCATTAGACAAATCCGTGCCACCATTTTGGACATCTGAACACCCTCAAAGCCTCCTAAAACAAGAACATAAAGACTCCACAGAGAAAATTCCACGTTTTTCCTTAGAAAATTCCATTTCCGGCCATTTTTCGGCTGAAAAAACACGAGTGTTGGAGATCTGAAGAGATACATGGCTTCCAAAGGCATTAGACAAATCCGTGCCACCATTTTGGACATCTGAACACCCTCAAAGCCTCCTAAAACAAGAACATAAAGACTCCACAGAGAAATTCCACGTTTTTCCTTAGAAAATTCCATTTCCGGCCATTTTTCGGCTGAAAAAACACGAGTGTTGGAGATCTGAAGAGATACATGGCTTCCAAAGGCATTAGACAAATCCGTGCCACCATTTTGGACATCTGAACACCCTCAAAGCCTCCTAAAACAAGAACATAAAGACTCCACAGAGAAAATTCCACGTTTTTCCTTAGAAAATTCCATTTCCGGCCATTTTTCGGCTGAAAAAAAAAACACGAGTGTTGGAGATCTGAAGAGATACATGGCTTCCAAAGGCATTAGACAAATCCGTGCCACCATTTTGGACATCTGAACACCCTCAAAGCCTCCTAAAACAAGAACATAAAGACTCCACAGAGAAAATTCCACGTTTTTCCTTAGAAAATTCCATTTCCGGCCATTTTTCGGCTGAAAAAACACGAGTGTTGGAGATCTGAAGAGATACATGGCTTCCAAAGGCATTAGACAAATCCGTGCCACCATTTTGGACATCTGAACACCCTCAAAGCCTCCTAAAACAAGAACATAAAGACTCCACAGAGAAATTCCACGTTTTTCCTTAGAAAATTCCATTTCCGGCCATTTTTCGGCTGAAAAAACACGAGTGTTGGAGATCTGAAGAGATACATGGCTTCCAAAGGCATTAGACAAATCCGTGCCACCATTTTGGACATCTGAACACCCTCAAAGCCTCCTAAAACAAGAACATAAAGACTCCACAGAGAAAATTCCACGTTTTTCCTTAGAAAATTCCATTTCCGGCCATTTTTCGGCTGAAAAAACACGAGTGTTGGAGATCTGAAGAGATACATGGCTTCCAAAGGCATTAGACAAATCCGTGCCACCATTTTGGACATCTGAACACCCTCAAAGCCTCCTAAAACAAGAACATAAAGACTCCACAGAAAATTCCACGTTTTTCCTTAGAAAATTCCATTTCCGGCCATTTTTCGGCTGAAAAAACACGAGTGTTGGAGATCTGAAGAGATACATGGCTTCCAAAGGCATTAGACAAATCCGTGCCACCATTTTGGACATCTGAACACCCTCAAAGCCTCCTAAAACAAGAACATAAAGACTCCACAGAGAAAATTCCACGTTTTTCCTTAGAAAATTCCATTTCCGGCCATTTTTCGGCTGAAAAAACACGAGTGTTGGAGATCTGAAGAGATACATGGCTTCCAAAGGCATTAGACAAATCCGTGCCACCATTTTGGACATCTGAACACCCTCAAAGCCTCCTAAAACAAGAACATAAAGACTCCACAGAGAAATTCCACGTTTTTCCTTAGAAAATTCCATTTCCGGCCATTTTTCGGCTGAAAAAACACGAGTGTTGGAGATCTGAAGAGATACATGGCTTCCAAAGGCATTAGACAAATCCGTGCCACCATTTTGGACATCTGAACACCCTCAAAGCCTCCTAAAACAAGAACATAAAGACTCCACAGAGAGAAAATTCCACGTTTTTCCTTAGAAAATTCCATTTCCGGCCATTTTTCGGCTGAAAAAACACGAGTGTTGGAGATCTGAAGAGATACATGGCTTCCAAAGGCATTAGACAAATCCGTGCCACCATTTTGGACATCTGAACACCCTCAAAGCCTCCTAAAACAAGAACATAAAGACTCCACAGAGAAAATTCCACGTTTTTCCTTAGAAAATTCCATTTCCGGCCATTTTTCGGCTGAAAAAACACGAGTGTTGGAGATCTGAAGAGATACATGGCTTCCAAAGGCATTAGACAAATCCGTGCCACCATTTTGGACATCTGAACACCCTCAAAGCCTCCTAAAACAAGAACATAAAGACTCCACAGAGAAATTCCACGTTTTTCCTTAGAAAATTCCATTTCCGGCCATTTTTCGGCTGAAAAAACACGAGTGTTGGAGATCTGAAGAGATACATGGCTTCCAAAGGCATTAGACAAATCCGTGCCACCATTTTGGACATCTGAACACCCTCAAAGCCTCCTAAAACAAGAACATAAAGACTCCACAGAGAAAATTCCACGTTTTTCCTTAGAAAATTCCATTTCCGGCCATTTTTCGGCTGAAAAAACACGAGTGTTGGAGATCTGAAGAGATACATGGCTTCCAAAGGCATTAGACAAATCCGTGCCACCATTTTGGACATCTGAACACCCTCAAAGCCTCCTAAAACAAGAACATAAAGACTCCACAGAGAAAATTCCACGTTTTTCCTTAGAAAATTCCATTTCCGGCCATTTTTCGGCTGAAAAAACACGAGTGTTGGAGATCTGAAGAGATACATGGCTTCCAAAGGCATTAGACAAATCCGTGCCACCATTTTGGACATCTGAACACCCTCAAAGCCTCCTAAAACAAGAACATAAAGACTCCACAGAGAAAATTCCACGTTTTTCCTTAGAAAATTCCATTTCCGGCCATTTTTCGGCTGAAAAAACACGAGTGTTGGAGATCTGAAGAGATACATGGCTTCCAAAGGCATTAGACAAATCCGTGCCACCATTTTGGACATCTGAACACCCTCAAAGCCTCCTAAAACAAGAACATAAAGACTCCACAGAGAAAATTCCACGTTTTTCCTTAGAAAATTCCATTTCCGGCCATTTTTCGGCTGAAAAAACACGAGTGTTGGAGATCTGAAGAGATACATGGCTTCCAAAGGCATTAGACAAATCCGTGCCACCATTTTGGACATCTGAACACCCTCAAAGCCTCCTAAAACAAGAACATAAAGACTCCACAGAGAAAATTCCACGTTTTTCCTTAGAAAATTCCATTTCCGGCCATTTTTCGGCTGAAAAAACACGAGTGTTGGAGATCTGAAGAGATACATGGCTTCCAAAGGCATTAGACAAATCCGTGCCACCATTTTGGACATCTGAACACCCTCAAAGCCTCCTAAAACAAGAACATAAAGACTCCACAGAGAAATTCCACGTTTTTCCTTAGAAAATTCCATTTCCGGCCATTTTTCGGCTGAAAAAACACGAGTGTTGGAGATCTGAAGAGATACATGGCTTCCAAAGGCATTAGACAAATCCGTGCCACCATTTTGGACATCTGAACACCCTCAAAGCCTCCTAAAACAAGAACATAAAGACTCCACAGAGAAAATTCCACGTTTTTCCTTAGAAAATTCCATTTCCGGCCATTTTTCGGCTGAAAAAACACGAGTGTTGGAGATCTGAAGAGATACATGGCTTCCAAAGGCATTAGACAAATCCGTGCCACCATTTTGGACATCTGAACACCCTCAAAGCCTCCTAAAACAAGAACATAAAGACTCCACAGAGAAAATTCCACGTTTTTCCTTAGAAAATTCCATTTCCGGCCATTTTTCGGCTGAAAAAACACGAGTGTTGGAGATCTGAAGAGATACATGGCTTCCAAAGGCATTAGACAAATCCGTGCCACCATTTTGGACATCTGAACACCCTCAAAGCCTCCTAAAACAAGAACATAAAGACTCCACACAGAGAAAATTCCACGTTTTTCCTTAGAAAATTCCATTTCCGGCCATTTTTCGGCTGAAAAAACACGAGTGTTGGAGATCTGAAGAGATACATGGCTTCCAAAGGCATTAGACAAATCCGTGCCACCATTTTGGACATCTGAACACCCTCAAAGCCTCCTAAAACAAGAACATAAAGACTCCACAGAGAAATTCCACGTTTTTCCTTAGAAAATTCCATTTCCGGCCATTTTTCGGCTGAAAAACACGAGTGTTGGAGATCTGAAGAGATACATGGCTTCCAAAGGCATTAGACAAATCCGTGCCACCATTTTGGACATCCTGAACACCCTCAAAGCCTCCTAAAACAAGAACATAAAGACTCCACAGAGAAAATTCCACGTTTTTCCTTAGAAAATTCCATTTCCGGCCATTTTTCGGCTGAAAAAACACGAGTGTTGGAGATCTGAAGAGATACATGGCTTCCAAAGGCATTAGACAAATCCGTGCCACCATTTTGGACATCTGAACACCCTCAAAGCCTCCTAAAACAAGAACATAAAGACTCCACAGAGAAAATTCCACGTTTTTCCTTAGAAAATTCCATTTCCGGCCATTTTTCGGCTGAAAAAACACGAGTGTTGGAGATCTGAAGAGATACATGGCTTCCAAAGGCATTAGACAAATCCGTGCCACCATTTTGGACATCTGAACACCCTCAAAGCCTCCTAAAACAAGAACATAAAGACTCCACAGAGAAAATTCCACGTTTTTCCTTAGAAAATTCCATTTCCGGCCATTTTTCGGCTGAAAAAACACGAGTGTTGGAGATCTGAAGAGATACATGGCTTCCAAAGGCATTAGACAAATCCGTGCCACCATTTTGGACATCCGAACACCCTCAAAGCCTCCTAAAACAAGAACATAAAGACTCCACAGAGAAATTCCACGTTTTTCCTTAGAAAATTCCATTTCCGGCCATTTTTCGGCTGAAAAAACACGAGTGTTGGAAATCTGAAGAAGAGATACATGGCTTCCAAAGGCATTAGACAAATCCGTGCCACCATTTTGGACATCTGAACACCCTCAAAGCCTCCTAAAACAAGAACATAAAGACTCCACAGAGAAAATTCCACGTTTTTCCTTAGAAAATTCCATTTCCGGCCATTTTTCGGCTGAAAAAACACGAGTGTTGGAGATCTGAAGAGATACATGGCTTCCAAAGGCATTAGACAAATCCGTGCCACCATTTTGGACATCTGAACACCCTCAAAGCCTCCTAAAACAAGAACATAAAGACTCCACAGAGAAAATTCCACGTTTTTCCTTAGAAAATTCCATTTCCGGCCATTTTTCGGCTGAAAAAACACGAGTGTTGGAGATCTGAAGAGATACATGGCTTCCAAAGGCATTAGACAAATCCGTGCCACCATTTTGGACATCTGAACACCCTCAAAGCCTCCTAAAACAAGAACATAAAGACTCCACAGAGAGAAATTCCACGTTTTTCCTTAGAAAATTCCATTTCCGGCCATTTTTCGGCTGAAAAAAAAACACGAGTGTTGGAGATCTGAAGAGATACATGGCTTCCAAAGGCATTAGACAAATCCGTGCCACCATTTTGGACATCTGAACACCCTCAAAGCCTCCTAAAACAAGAACATAAAGACTCCACAGAGAAAATTCCACGTTTTTCCTTAGAAAATTCCATTTCCGGCCATTTTTCGGCTGAAAAAACACGAGTGTTGGAGATCTGAAGAGATACATGGCTTCCAAAGGCATTAGACAAATCCGTGCCACCATTTTGGACATCCGAACACCCTCAAAGCCTCCTAAAACAAGAACATAAAGACTCCACAGAGAAAATTCCACGTTTTTCCTTAGAAAATTCCATTTCCGGCCATTTTTCGGCTGAAAAAACACGAGTGTTGGAGATCTGAAGAGATACATGGCTTCCAAAGGCATTAGACAAATCCGTGCCACCATTTTGGACATCTGAACACCCTCAAAGCCTCCTAAAACAAGAACATAAAGACTCCACAGAGAAATTCCACGTTTTTCCTTAGAAAATTCCATTTCCGGCCATTTTTCGGCTGAAAAAACACGAGTGTTGGAGATCTGAAGAGATACATGGCTTCCAAAGGCATTAGACAAATCCGTGCCACCATTTTGGACATCTGAACACCCTCAAAGCCTCCTAAAACAAGAACATAAAGACTCCACAGAGAAAATTCCACGTTTTTCCTTAGAAAATTCCATTTCCGGCCATTTTTCGGCTGAAAAAACACGAGTGTTGGAGATCTGAAGAGATACATGGCTTCCAAAGGCATTAGACAAATCCGTGCCACCATTTTGGACATCTGAACACCCTCAAAGCCTCCTAAAACAAGAACATAAAGACTCCACAGAGAAAATTCCACGTTTTTCCTTAGAAAATTCCATTTCCGGCCATTTTTCGGCTGAAAAAACACGAGTGTTGGAGATCTGAAGAGATACATGGCTTCCAAAGGCATTAGACAAATCCGTGCCACCATTTTGGACATCTGAACACCCTCAAAGCCTCCTAAAACAAGAACATAAAGACTCCACAGAGAAAATTCCACGTTTTTCCTTAGAAAATTCCATTTCCGGCCATTTTTCGGCTGAAAAAACACGAGTGTTGGAGATCTGAAGAGATACATGGCTTCCAAAGGCATTAGACAAATCCGTGCCACCATTTTGGACATCTGAACACCCTCAAAGCCTCCTAAAACAAGAACATAAAGACTCCACAGAGAAATTCCACGTTTTTCCTTAGAAAATTCCATTTCCGGCCATTTTTCGGCTGAAAAAACACGAGTGTTGGAGATCTGAAGAGATACATGGCTTCCAAAGGCATTAGACAAATCCGTGCCACCATTTTGGACATCTGAACACCCTCAAAGCCTCCTAAAACAAGAACATAAAGACTCCACAGAGAAAATTCCACGTTTTTCCTTAGAAAATTCCATTTCCGGCCATTTTTCGGCTGAAAAAACACGAGTGTTGGAGATCTGAAGAGATACATGGCTTCCAAAGGCATTAGACAAATCCGTGCCACCATTTTGGACATCTGAACACCCTCAAAGCCTCCTAAAACAAGAACATAAAGACTCCACAGAGAAAATTCCACGTTTTTCCTTAGAAAATTCCATTTCCGGCCATTTTTCGGCTGAAAAAACACGAGTGTTGGAGATCTGAAGAGATACATGGCTTCCAAAGGCATTAGACAAATCCGTGCCACCATTTTGGACATCTGAACACCCTCAAAGCCTCCTAAAACAAGAACATAAAGACTCCACAGAGAAATTCCACGTTTTTCCTTAGAAAATTCCATTTCCGGCCATTTTTCGGCTGAAAAAACACGAGTGTTGGAGATCTGAAGAGATACATGGCTTCCAAAGGCATTAGACAAATCCGTGCCACCATTTTGGACATCTGAACACCCTCAAAGCCTCCTAAAACAAGAACATAAAGACTCCACAGAGAAAATTCCACGTTTTTCCTTAGAAAATTCCATTTCCGGCCATTTTTCGGCTGAAAAAACACGAGTGTTGGAGATCTGAAGAGATACATGGCTTCCAAAGGCATTAGACAAATCCGTGCCACCATTTTGGACATCTGAACACCCTCAAAGCCTCCTAAAACAAGAACATAAAGACTCCACAGAGAAAATTCCACGTTTTTCCTTAGAAAATTCCATTTCCGGCCATTTTTCGGCTGAAAAAACACGAGTGTTGGAGATCTGAAGAGATACATGGCTTCCAAAGGCATTAGACAAATCCGTGCCACCATTTTGGACATCTGAACACCCTCAAAGCCTCCTAAAACAAGAACATAAAGACTCCACAGAGAAATTCCACGTTTTTCCTTAGAAAATTCCATTTCCGGCCATTTTTCGGCTGAAAAAACACGAGTGTTGGAGATCTGAAGAGATACATGGCTTCCAAAGGCATTAGACAAATCCGTGCCACCATTTTGGACATCTGAACACCCTCAAAGCCTCCTAAAACAAGAACATAAAGACTCCACAGAGAAAATTCCACGTTTTTCCTTAGAAAATTCCATTTCCGGCCATTTTTCGGCTGAAAAAACACGAGTGTTGGAGATCTGAAGAGATACATGGCTTCCAAAGGCATTAGACAAATCCGTGCCACCATTTTGGACATCTGAACACCCTCAAAGCCTCCTAAAACAAGAACATAAAGACTCCACAGAGAAATTCCACGTTTTTCCTTAGAAAATTCCATTTCCGGCCATTTTTCGGCTGAAAAAACACGAGTGTTGGAGATCTGAAGAGATACATGGCTTCCAAAGGCATTAGACAAATCCGTGCCACCATTTTGGACATCCGAACACCCTCAAAGCCTCCTAAAACAAGAACATAAAGACTCCACAGAGAAAATTCCACGTTTTTCCTTAGAAAATTCCATTTCCGGCCATTTTTCGGCTGAAAAAACACGAGTGTTGGAGATCTGAAGAGATACATGGCTTCCAAAGGCATTAGACAAATCCGTGCCACCATTTTGGACATCTGAACACCCTCAAAGCCTCCTAAAACAAGAACATAAAGACTCCACAGAGAAATTCCACGTTTTTCCTTAGAAAATTCCATTTCCGGCCATTTTTCGGCTGAAAAAACACGAGTGTTGGAGATCTGAAGAGATACATGGCTTCCAAAGGCATTAGACAAATCCGTGCCACCATTTTGGACATCTGAACACCCTCAAAGCCTCCTAAAACAAGAACATAAAGACTCCACAGAGAAAATTCCACGTTTTTCCTTAGAAAATTCCATTTCCGGCCATTTTTCGGCTGAAAAAACACGAGTGTTGGAGATCTGAAGAGATACATGGCTTCCAAAGGCATTAGACAAATCCGTGCCACCATTTTGGACATCTGAACACCCTCAAAGCCTCCTAAAACAAGAACATAAAGACTCCACAGAGAAAATTCCACGTTTTTCCTTAGAAAATTCCATTTCCGGCCATTTTTCGGCTGAAAAAACACGAGTGTTGGAGATCTGAAGAGATACATGGCTTCCAAAGGCATTAGACAAATCCGTGCCACCATTTTGGACATCTGAACACCCTCAAAGCCTCCTAAAACAAGAACATAAAGACTCCACAGAGAAAATTCCACGTTTTTCCTTAGAAAATTCCATTTCCGGCCATTTTTCGGCTGAAAAAACACGAGTGTTGGAGATCTGAAGAGATACATGGCTTCCAAAGGCATTAGACAAATCCGTGCCACCATTTTGGACATCTGAACACCCTCAAAGCCTCCTAAAACAAGAACATAAAGACTCCACAGAGAAAATTCCACGTTTTTCCTTAGAAAATTCCATTTCCGGCCATTTTTCGGCTGAAAAAACACGAGTGTTGGAGATCTGAAGAGATACATGGCTTCCAAAGGCATTAGACAAATCCGTGCCACCATTTTGGACATCTGAACACCCTCAAAGCCTCCTAAAACAAGAACATAAAGACTCCACAGAGAAATTCCACGTTTTTCCTTAGAAAATTCCATTTCCGGCCATTTTTCGGCTGAAAAAACACGAGTGTTGGAGATCTGAAGAGATACATGGCTTCCAAAGGCATTAGACAAATCCGTGCCACCATTTTGGACATCTGAACACCCTCAAAGCCTCCTAAAACAAGAACATAAAGACTCCACAGAGAAATTCCACGTTTTTCCTTAGAAAATTCCATTTCCGGCCATTTTTCGGCTGAAAAAACACGAGTGTTGGAGATCTGAAGAGATACATGGCTTCCAAAGGCATTAGACAAATCCGTGCCACCATTTTGGACATCTGAACACCCTCAAAGCCTCCTAAAACAAGAACATAAAGACTCCACAGAGAAATTCCACGTTTTTCCTTAGAAAATTCCATTTCCGGCCATTTTTCGGCTGAAAAACACGAGTGTTGGAGATCTGAAGAGATACATGGCTTCCAAAGGCATTAGACAAATCCGTGCCATCATTTTGGACATCCCAGCACCCTCAAAGCCTCCTAAAAGAAGAACACGAAGACTCCACAGAGAAAATTCCACGTTTTTCCTTAAAAAATTCGATTTCCGGCCATTTTTCGGCTGAAAAAACACGAGTGTTGGAGATCTGAAGAGATACATGGCTTCCAAAGGCATTAGACAAATCCGTGCCACCATTTTGGACATCTGAACACCCTCAAAGCCTCCTAAAACAAGAACATAAAGACTCCACAGAGAAATTCCACGTTTTTCCTTAGAAAATTCCATTTCCGGCCATTTTTCGGCTGAAAAAACACGAGTGTTGGAGATCTGAAGAGATACATGGCTTCCAAAGGCATTAGACAAATCCGTGCCACCATTTTGGACATCTGAACACCCTCAAAGCCTCCTAAAACAAGAACATAAAGACTCCACAGAGAAAATTCCACGTTTTTCCTTAGAAAATTCCATTTCCGGCCATTTTTCGGCTGAAAAAACACGAGTGTTGGAGATCTGAAGAGATACATGGCTTCCAAAGGCATTAGACAAATCCGTGCCACCATTTTGGACATCTGAACACCCTCAAAGCCTCCTAAAACAAGAACATAAAGACTCCACAGAGAAATTCCACGTTTTTCCTTAGAAAATTCCATTTCCGGCCATTTTTCGGCTGAAAAAACACGAGTGTTGGAGATCTGAAGAGATACATGGCTTCCAAAGGCATTAGACAAATCCGTGCCACCATTTTGGACATCTGAACACCCTCAAAGCCTCCTAAAACAAGAACATAAAGACTCCACAGAGAAAATTCCACGTTTTTCCTTAGAAAATTCCATTTCCGGCCATTTTTCGGCTGAAAAAACACGAGTGTTGGAGATCTGAAGAGATACATGGCTTCCAAAGGCATTAGACAAATCCGTGCCACCATTTTGGACATCTGAACACCCTCAAAGCCTCCTAAAACAAGAACATAAAGACTCCACAGAGAAATTCCACGTTTTTCCTTAGAAAATTCCATTTCCGGCCATTTTTCGGCTGAAAAAACACGAGTGTTGGAGATCTGAAGAGATACATGGCTTCCAAAGGCATTAGACAAATCCGTGCCACCATTTTGGACATCCGAACACCCTCAAAGCCTCCTAAAACAAGAACATAAAGACTCCACAGAGAAAATTCCACGTTTTTCCTTAGAAAATTCCATTTCCGGCCATTTTTCGGCTGAAAAAACACGAGTGTTGGAGATCTGAAGAGATACATGGCTTCCAAAGGCATTAGACAAATCCGTGCCACCATTTTGGACATCTGAACACCCTCAAAGCCTCCTAAAACAAGAACATAAAGACTCCACAGAGAAAATTCCACGTTTTTCCTTAGAAAATTCCATTTCCGGCCATTTTTCGGCTGAAAAAACACGAGTGTTGGAGATCTGAAGAGATACATGGCTTCCAAAGGCATTAGACAAATCCGTGCCACCATTTTGGACATCCGAACACCCTCAAAGCCTCCTAAAACAAGAACATAAAGACTCCACAGAGAAAATTCCACGTTTTTCCTTAGAAAATTCCATTTCCGGCCATTTTTCGGCTGAAAAAACACGAGTGTTGGAGATCTGAAGAGATACATGGCTTCCAAAGGCATTAGACAAATCCGTGCCACCATTTTGGACATCTGAACACCCTCAAAGCCTCCTAAAACAAGAACATAAAGACTCCACAGAGAAATTCCACGTTTTTCCTTAGAAAATTCCATTTCCGGCCATTTTTCGGCTGAAAAAACACGAGTGTTGGAGATCTGAAGAGATACATGGCTTCCAAAGGCATTAGACAAATACGTGCCACCATTTTGGACATCTGAACACCCTCAAAGCCTCCTAAAACAAGAACATAAAGACTCCACAGAGAAATTCCCCGTTTTTCCTTAGAAAATTCCATTTCCGGCCATTTTTCGGCTGAAAAAACACGAGTGTTGGAGATCTGAAGCGATACATGGCTTCCAAAGGCATTAGACAAATCCGTGCCACCATTTTGGACATCTGAACAGCCTCAAAGCCTCCTAAAACAAGAACATAAAGACTCCACAGAGAAAATTCCACGTTTTTCCTTAAAAAATTCGATTTCCGGCCATTTTTCGGCTGAAAAAACACGAGTGTTGGAGATCTGAAGAGATACATGGCTTCCAAAGGCATTAGACAAATCCGTGCCACCATTTTGGACATCTGAACACCCTCAAAGCCTCCTAAAACAAGAACATAAAGACTCCACAGAGAAAATTCCACGTTTTTCCTTAGAAAATTCCATTTCCGGCCATTTTTCGGCTGAAAAAACACGAGTGTTGGAGATCTGAAGAGATACATGGCTTCCAAAGGCATTAGACAAATCCGTGCCACCATTTTGGACATCTGAACACCCTCAAAGCCTCCTAAAACAAGAACATAAAGACTCCACAGAGAAATTCCACGTTTTTCCTTAGAAAATTCCATTTCCGGCCATTTTTCGGCTGAAAAAACACGAGTGTTGGAGATCTGAAGAGATACATGGCTTCCAAAGGCATTAGACAAATCCGTGCCACCATTTTGGACATCTGAACACCCTCAAAGCCTCCTAAAACAAGAACATAAAGACTCCACAGAGAAATTCCACGTTTTTCCTTAGAAAATTCCATTTCCGGCCATTTTTCGGCTGAAAAAACACGAGTGTTGGAGATCTGAAGAGATACATGGCTTCCAAAGGCATTAGACAAATCCGTGCCACCATTTTGGACATCCCAACACCCTCAAAGCCTCCTAAAACAAGAACATAAAGACTCCACAGAGAAAATTCCACGTTTTTCCTTAGAAAATTCCATTTCCGGCCATTTTTCGGCTGAAAAACACGAGTGTTGGAGATCTGAAGAGATACATGGCTTCCAAAGGCATTAGACAAATCCGTGCCACCATTTTGGACATCTGAACACCCTCAAAGCCTCCTAAAACAAGAACATAAAGACTCCACAGAGAAAATTCCACGTTTTTCCTTAGAAAATTCCATTTCCGGCCATTTTTCGGCTGAAAAAACACGAGTGTTGGAGATCTGAAGAGATACATGGCTTCCAAAGGCATTAGACAAATCCGTGCCACCATTTTGGACATCTGAACACCCTCAAAGCCTCCTAAAACAAGAACATAAAGACTCCACAGAGAAAATTCCACGTTTTTCCTTAGAAAATTCCATTTCCGGCCATTTTTCGGCTGAAAAAACACGAGTGTTGGAGATCTGAAGAGATACATGGCTTCCAAAGGCATTAGACAAATCCGTGCCACCATTTTGGACATCCGAACACCCTCAAAGCCTCCTAAAACAAGAACATAAAGACTCCACAGAGAAAATTCCACGTTTTTCCTTAGAAAATTCCATTTCCGGCCATTTTTCGGCTGAAAAAACACGAGTGTTGGAGATCTGAAGAGATACATGGCTTCCAAAGGCATTAGACAAATCCGTGCCACCATTTTGGACATCCGAACACCCTCAAAGCCTCCTAAAACAAGAACATAAAGACTCCACAGAGAAAATTCCACGTTTTTCCTTAGAAAATTCCATTTCCGGCCATTTTTCGGCTGAAAAAACACGAGTGTTGGAGATCTGAAGAGATACATGGCTTCCAAAGGCATTAGACAAATCCGTGCCACCATTTTGGACATCCGAACACCCTCAAAGCCTCCTAAAACAAGAACATAAAGACTCCACAGAGAAAATTCCACGTTTTTCCTTAGAAAATTCCATTTCCGGCCATTTTTCGGCTGAAAAAACACGAGTGTTGGAGATCTGAAGAGATACATGGCTTCCAAAGGCATTAGACAAATCCGTGCCACCATTTTGGACATCTGAACACCCTCAAAGCCTCCTAAAACAAGAACATAAAGACTCCACAGAGAAATTCCACGTTTTTCCTTAGAAAATTCCATTTCCGGCCATTTTTCGGCTGAAAAAACACGAGTGTTGGAGATCTGAAGAGATACATGGCTTCCAAAGGCATTAGACAAATCCGTGCCACCATTTTGGACATCTGAACACCCTCAAAGCCTCCTAAAACAAGAACATAAAGACTCCACAGAGAAAATTCCACGTTTTTCCTTAGAAAATTCCATTTCCGGCCATTTTTCGGCTGAAAAAACACGAGTGTTGGAGATCTGAAGAGATACATGGCTTCCAAAGGCATTAGACAAATCCGTGCCACCATTTTGGACATCTGAACACCCTCAAAGCCTCCTAAAACAAGAACATAAAGACTCCACAGAGAAAATTCCACGTTTTTCCTTAGAAAATTCCATTTCCGGCCATTTTTCGGCTGAAAAAACACGAGTGTTGGAGATCTGAAGAGATACATGGCTTCCAAAGGCATTAGACAAATCCGTGCCACCATTTTGGACATCTGAACACCCTCAAAGCCTCCTAAAACAAGAACATAAAGACTCCACAGAGAAAATTCCACGTTTTTCCTTAGAAAATTCCATTTCCGGCCATTTTTCGGCTGAAAAAACACGAGTGTTGGAGATCTGAAGAGATACATGGCTTCCAAAGGCATTAGACAAATCCGTGCCACCATTTTGGACATCTGAACACCCTCAAAGCCTCCTAAAACAAGAACATAAAGACTCCACAGAGAAAATTCCACGTTTTTCCTTAGAAAATTCCATTTCCGGCCATTTTTCGGCTGAAAAAACACGAGTGTTGGAGATCTGAAGAGATACATGGCTTCCAAAGGCATTAGACAAATCCGTGCCACCATTTTGGACATCCGAACACCCTCAAAGCCTCCTAAAACAAGAACATAAAGACTCCACAGAGAAAATTCCACGTTTTTCCTTAGAAAATTCCATTTCCGGCCATTTTTCGGCTGAAAAAACACGAGTGTTGGAGATCTGAAGAGATACATGGCTTCCAAAGGCATTAGACAAATCCGTGCCACCATTTTGGACATCTGAACACCCTCAAAGCCTCCTAAAACAAGAACATAAAGACTCCACAGAGAAAATTCCACGTTTTTCCCTTAGAAAATTCCATTTCCGGCCATTTTTCGGCTGAAAAAACACGAGTGTTGGAGATCTGAAGAGATACATGGCTTCCAAAGGCATTAGACAAATCCGTGCCACCATTTTGGACATCTGAACACCCTCAAAGCCTCCTAAAACAAGAACATAAAGACTCCACAGAGAAAATTCCACGTTTTTCCTTAGAAAATTCCATTTCCGGCCATTTTTCGGCTGAAAAAACACGAGTGTTGGAGATCTGAAGAGATACATGGCTTCCAAAGGCATTAGACAAATCCGTGCCACCATTTTGGACATCCGAACACCCTCAAAGCCTCCTAAAACAAGAACATAAAGACTCCACAGAGAAATTCCACGTTTTTCCTTAGAAAATTCCATTTCCGGCCATTTTTCGGCTGAAAAAACACGAGTGTTGGAGATCTGAAGAGATACATGGCTTCCAAAGGCATTAGACAAATCCGTGCCACCATTTTGGACATCTGAACACCCTCAAAGCCTCCTAAAACAAGAACATAAAGACTCCACAGAGAAAATTCCACGTTTTTCCTTAGAAAATTCCATTTCCGGCCATTTTTCGGCTGAAAAAACACGAGTGTTGGAGATCTGAAGAGATACATGGCTTCCAAAGGCATTAGACAAATCCGTGCCACCATTTTGGACATCTGAACACCCTCAAAGCCTCCTAAAACAAGAACATAAAGACTCCACAGAGAAATTCCACGTTTTTCCTTAGAAAATTCCATTTCCGGCCATTTTTCGGCTGAAAAAACACGAGTGTTGGAGATCTGAAGAGATACATGGCTTCCAAAGGCATTAGACAAATCCGTGCCACCATTTTGGACATCTGAACACCCTCAAAGCCTCCTAAAACAAGAACATAAAGACTCCACAGAGAAAATTCCACGTTTTTCCTTAGAAAATTCCATTTCCGGCCATTTTTCGGCTGAAAAAACACGAGTGTTGGAGATCTGAAGAGATACATGGCTTCCAAAGGCATTAGACAAATCCGTGCCACCATTTTGGACATCTGAACACCCTCAAAGCCTCCTAAAACAAGAACATAAAGACTCCACAGAGAAAATTCCACGTTTTTCCTTAGAAAATTCCATTTCCGGCCATTTTTCGGCTGAAAAAACACGAGTGTTGGAGATCTGAAGAGATACATGGCTTCCAAAGGCATTAGACAAATCCGTGCCACCATTTTGGACATCCGAACACCCTCAAAGCCTCCTAAAACAAGAACATAAAGACTCCACAGAGAAATTCCACGTTTTTCCTTAGAAAATTCCATTTCCGGCCATTTTTCGGCTGAAAAAACACGAGTGTTGGAGATCTGAAGAGATACATGGCTTCCAAAGGCATTAGACAAATCCGTGCCACCATTTTGGACATCTGAACACCCTCAAAGCCTCCTAAAACAAGAACATAAAGACTCCACAGAGAAAATTCCACGTTTTTCCTTAGAAAATTCCATTTCCGGCCATTTTTCGGCTGAAAAAACACGAGTGTTGGAGATCTGAAGAGATACATGGCTTCCAAAGGCATTAGACAAATCCGTGCCACCATTTTGGACATCTGAACACCCTCAAAGCCTCCTAAAACAAGAACATAAAGACTCCACAGAGAAAATTCCACGTTTTTCCTTAGAAAATTCCATTTCCGGCCATTTTTCGGCTGAAAAAACACGAGTGTTGGAGATCTGAAGAGATACATGGCTTCCAAAGGCATTAGACAAATCCGTGCCACCATTTTGGACATCCTGAACACCCTCAAAGCCTCCTAAAACAAGAACATAAAGACTCCACAGAGAAAATTCCACGTTTTTCCTTAGAAAATTCCATTTCCGGCCATTTTTCGGCTGAAAAAACACGAGTGTTGGAGATCTGAAGAGATACATGGCTTCCAAAGGCATTAGACAAATCCGTGCCACCATTTTGGACATCGAACACCCTCAAAGCCTCCTAAAACAAGAACATAAAGACTCCACAGAGAAAATTCCCACGTTTTTCCTTAGAAAATTCCATTTCCGGCCATTTTTCGGCTGAAAAAACACGAGTGTTGGAGATCTGAAGAGATACATGGCTTCCAAAGGCATTAGACAAATCCGTGCCACCATTTTGGACATCCGAACACCCTCAAAGCCTCCTAAAACAAGAACATAAAGACTCCACAGAGAAAATTCCACGTTTTTCCTTAGAAAATTCCATTTCCGGCCATTTTTCGGCTGAAAAAACACGAGTGTTGGAGATCTGAAGAGATACATGGCTTCCAAAGGCATTAGACAAATCCGTGCCACCATTTTGGACATCCTGAACACCCTCAAAGCCTCCTAAAACAAGAACATAAAGACTCCACAGAGAAAATTCCACGTTTTTCCTTAGAAAATTCCATTTCCGGCCATTTTTCGGCTGAAAAAACACGAGTGTTGGAGATCTGAAGAGATACATGGCTTCCAAAGGCATTAGACAAATCCGTGCCACCATTTTGGACATCCCAACACCCTCAAAGCCTCCTAAAACAAGAACATAAAGACTCCACAGAGAAAATTCCACGTTTTTCCTTAGAAAATTCCATTTCCGGCCATTTTTCGGCTGAAAAAACACGAGTGTTGGAGATCTGAAGAGATACATGGCTTCCAAAGGCATTAGACAAATCCGTGCCACCATTTTGGACATCCGAACACCCTCAAAGCCTCCTAAAACAAGAACATAAAGACTCCACAGAGAAAATTCCACGTTTTTCCTTAGAAAATTCCATTTCCGGCCATTTTTCGGCTGAAAAACACGAGTGTTGGAGATCTGAAGAGATACATGGCTTCCAAAGGCATTAGACAAATCCGTGCCACCATTTTGGACATCTGAACACCCTCAAAGCCTCCTAAAACAAGAACATAAAGACTCCACAGAGAAAATTCCACGTTTTTCCTTAGAAAATTCCATTTCCGGCCATTTTTCGGCTGAAAAAACACGAGTGTTGGAGATCTGAAGAGATACATGGCTTCCAAAGGCATTAGACAAATCCGTGCCACCATTTTGGACATCTGAACACCCTCAAAGCCTCCTAAAACAAGAACATAAAGACTCCACAGAGAAATTCCACGTTTTTCCTTAGAAAATTCCATTTCCGGCCATTTTTCGGCTGAAAAAACACGAGTGTTGGAGATCTGAAGAGATACATGGCTTCCAAAGGCATTAGACAAATCCGTGCCACCATTTTGGACATCTGAACACCCTCAAAGCCTCCTAAAACAAGAACATAAAGACTCCACAGAGAAAATTCCACGTTTTTCCTTAGAAAATTCCATTTCCGGCCATTTTTCGGCTGAAAAAACACGAGTGTTGGAGATCTGAAGAGATACATGGCTTCCAAAGGCATTAGACAAATCCGTGCCACCATTTTGGACATCTGAACACCCTCAAAGCCTCCTAAAACAAGAACATAAAGACTCCACAGAGAAATTCCACGTTTTTCCTTAGAAAATTCCATTTCCGGCCATTTTTCGGCTGAAAAAACACGAGTGTTGGAGATCTGAAGAGATACATGGCTTCCAAAGGCATTAGACAAATCCGTGCCACCATTTTGGACATCTGAACACCCTCAAAGCCTCCTAAAACAAGAACATAAAGACTCCACAGAGAAAATTCCACGTTTTTCCTTAGAAAATTCCATTTCCGGCCATTTTTCGGCTGAAAAAACACGAGTGTTGGAGATCTGAAGAGATACATGGCTTCCAAAGGCATTAGACAAATCCGTGCCACCATTTTGGACATCTGAACACCCTCAAAGCCTCCTAAAACAAGAACATAAAGACTCCACAGAGAAAATTCCACGTTTTTCCTTAGAAAATTCCATTTCCGGCCATTTTTCGGCTGAAAAAACACGAGTGTTGGAGATCTGAAGAGATACATGGCTTCCAAAGGCATTAGACAAATCCGTGCCACCATTTTGGACATCTGAACACCCTCAAAGCCTCCTAAAACAAGAACATAAAGACTCCACAGAGAAAATTCCACGTTTTTCCTTAGAAAATTCCATTTCCGGCCATTTTTCGGCTGAAAAAACACGAGTGTTGGAGATCTGAAGAGATACATGGCTTCCAAAGGCATTAGACAAATCCGTGCCACCATTTTGGACATCCGAACACCCTCAAAGCCTCCTAAAACAAGAACATAAAGACTCCACAGAGAAAATTCCACGTTTTTCCTTAGAAAATTCCATTTCCGGCCATTTTTCGGCTGAAAAACACGAGTGTTGGAGATCTGAAGAGATACATGGCTTCCAAAGGCATTAGACAAATCCGTGCCACCATTTTGGACATCCCGAACACCCTCAAAGCCTCCTAAAACAAGAACATAAAGACTCCACAGAGAAAATTCCACGTTTTTCCTTAGAAAATTCCATTTCCGGCCATTTTTCGGCTGAAAAAACACGAGTGTTGGAGATCTGAAGAGATACATGGCTTCCAAAGGCATTAGACAAATCCGTGCCACCATTTTGGACATCTGAACACCCTCAAAGCCTCCTAAAACAAGAACATAAAGACTCCACAGAGAAAATTCCACGTTTTTCCTTAGAAAATTCCATTTCCGGCCATTTTTCGGCTGAAAAAACACGAGTGTTGGAGATCTGAAGAGATACATGGCTTCCAAAGGCATTAGACAAATCCGTGCCACCATTTTGGACATCTGAACACCCTCAAAGCCTCCTAAAACAAGAACATAAAGACTCCACAGAGAAAATTCCACGTTTTTCCTTAGAAAATTCCATTTCCGGCCATTTTTCGGCTGAAAAAACACGAGTGTTGGAGATCTGAAGAGATACATGGCTTCCAAAGGCATTAGACAAATCCGTGCCACCATTTTGGACATCCCAACACCCTCAAAGCCTCCTAAAACAAGAACACGAAGACTCCACAGAGAAAATTCCACGTTTTTCCTTAGAAAATTCCATTTCCGGCCATTTTTCGGCTGAAAAAACACGAGTGTTGGAGATCTGAAGAGATACATGGCTTCCAAAGGCATTAGACAAATCCGTGCCACCATTTTGGACATCTGAACACCCTCAAAGCCTCCTAAAACAAGAACATAAAGACTCCACAGAGAAAATTCCACGTTTTTCCTTAGAAAATTCCATTTCCGGCCATTTTTCGGCTGAAAAAACACGAGTGTTGGAGATCTGAAGAGATACATGGCTTCCAAAGGCATTAGACAAATCCGTGCCACCATTTTGGACATCCTGAACACCCTCAAAGCCTCCTAAAACAAGAACATAAAGACTCCACAGAGAAAATTCCACGTTTTTCCTTAGAAAATTCCATTTCCGGCCATTTTTCGGCTGAAAAAACACGAGTGTTGGAGATCTGAAGAGATACATGGCTTCCAAAGGCATTAGACAAATCCGTGCCACCATTTTGGACATCCGAACACCCTCAAAGCCTCCTAAAACAAGAACATAAAGACTCCACAGAGAAAATTCCACGTTTTTCCTTAGAAAATTCCATTTCCGGCCATTTTTCGGCTGAAAAAACACGAGTGTTGGAGATCTGAAGAGATACATGGCTTCCAAAGGCATTAGACAAATCCGTGCCACCATTTTGGACATCTGAACACCCTCAAAGCCTCCTAAAACAAGAACATAAAGACTCCACAGAGAAAATTCCACGTTTTTCCTTAGAAAATTCCATTTCCGGCCATTTTTCGGCTGAAAAAACACGAGTGTTGGAGATCTGAAGAGATACATGGCTTCCAAAGGCATTAGACAAATCCGTGCCACCATTTTGGACATCCCGAACACCCTCAAAGCCTCCTAAAACAAGAACATAAAGACTCCACAGAGAAAATTCCACGTTTTTCCTTAGAAAATTCCATTTCCGGCCATTTTTCGGCTGAAAAAACACGAGTGTTGGAGATCTGAAGAGATACATGGCTTCCAAAGGCATTAGACAAATCCGTGCCACCATTTTGGACATCCTGAACACCCTCAAAGCCTCCTAAAACAAGAACATAAAGACTCCACAGAGAAAATTCCACGTTTTTCCTTAGAAAATTCCATTTCCGGCCATTTTTCGGCTGAAAAAACACGAGTGTTGGAGATCTGAAGAGATACATGGCTTCCAAAGGCATTAGACAAATCCGTGCCACCATTTTGGACATCCGAACACCCTCAAAGCCTCCTAAAACAAGAACATAAAGACTCCACAGAGAAAATTCCACGTTTTTCCTTAGAAAATTCCATTTCCGGCCATTTTTCGGCTGAAAAAACACGAGTGTTGGAGATCTGAAGAGATACATGGCTTCCAAAGGCATTAGACAAATCCGTGCCACCATTTTGGACATCTGAACACCCTCAAAGCCTCCTAAAACAAGAACATAAAGACTCCACAGAGAAAATTCCACGTTTTTCCTTAGAAAATTCCATTTCCGGCCATTTTTCGGCTGAAAAAACACGAGTGTTGGAGATCTGAAGAGATACATGGCTTCCAAAGGCATTAGACAAATCCGTGCCACCATTTTGGACATCTGAACACCCTCAAAGCCTCCTAAAACAAGAACATAAAGACTCCACAGAGAAAATTCCACGTTTTTCCTTAGAAAATTCCATTTCCGGCCATTTTTCGGCTGAAAAACACGAGTGTTGGAGATCTGAAGAGATACATGGCTTCCAAAGGCATTAGACAAATCCGTGCCACCATTTTGGACATCTGAACACCCTCAAAGCCTCCTAAAACAAGAACATAAAGACTCCACAGAGAAAATTCCACGTTTTTCCTTAGAAAATTCCATTTCCGGCCATTTTTCGGCTGAAAAAACACGAGTGTTGGAGATCTGAAGAGATACATGGCTTCCAAAGGCATTAGACAAATCCGTGCCACCATTTTGGACATCTGAACACCCTCAAAGCCTCCTAAAACAAGAACATAAAGACTCCACAGAGAAAATTCCACGTTTTTCCTTAGAAAATTCCATTTCCGGCCATTTTTCGGCTGAAAAAACACGAGTGTTGGAGATCTGAAGAGATACATGGCTTCCAAAGGCATTAGACAAATCCGTGCCACCATTTTGGACATCTGAACACCCTCAAAGCCTCCTAAAACAAGAACATAAAGACTCCACAGAGAAAATTCCACGTTTTTCCTTAGAAAATTCCATTTCCGGCCATTTTTCGGCTGAAAAAACACGAGTGTTGGAGATCTGAAGAGATACATGGCTTCCAAAGGCATTAGACAAATCCGTGCCACCATTTTGGACATCGAACACCCTCAAAGCCTCCTAAAACAAGAACATAAAGACTCCACAGAGAAAATTCCACGTTTTTCCTTAGAAAATTCCATTTCCGGCCATTTTTCGGCTGAAAAAACACGAGTGTTGGAGATCTGAAGAGATACATGGCTTCCAAAGGCATTAGACAAATCCGTGCCACCATTTTGGACATCTGAACACCCTCAAAGCCTCCTAAAACAAGAACATAAAGACTCCACAGAGAAAATTCCACGTTTTTCCTTAGAAAATTCCATTTCCGGCCATTTTTCGGCTGAAAAAACACGAGTGTTGGAGATCTGAAGAGATACATGGCTTCCAAAGGCATTAGACAAATCCGTGCCACCATTTTGGACATCCCAACACCCTCAAAGCCTCCTAAAACAAGAACACGAAGACTCCACAGAGAAAATTCCACGTTTTTCCTTAGAAAATTCCATTTCCGGCCATTTTTCGGCTGAAAAAACACGAGTGTTGGAGATCTGAAGAGATACATGGCTTCCAAAGGCATTAGACAAATCCGTGCCACCATTTTGGACATCTGAACACCCTCAAAGCCTCCTAAAACAAGAACATAAAGACTCCACAGAGAAATTCCACGTTTTTCCTTAGAAAATTCCATTTCCGGCCATTTTTCGGCTGAAAAAACACGAGTGTTGGAGATCTGAAGAGATACATGGCTTCCAAAGGCATTAGACAAATCCGTGCCACCATTTTGGACATCCGAACACCCTCAAAGCCTCCTAAAACAAGAACATAAAGACTCCACAGAGAAAATTCCACGTTTTTCCTTAGAAAATTCCATTTCCGGCCATTTTTCGGCTGAAAAAACACGAGTGTTGGAGATCTGAAGAGATACATGGCTTCCAAAGGCATTAGACAAATCCGTGCCACCATTTTGGACATCGAACACCCTCAAAGCCTCCTAAAACAAGAACATAAAGACTCCACAGAGAAAATTCCACGTTTTTCCTTAGAAAATTCCATTTCCGGCCATTTTTCGGCTGAAAAAACACGAGTGTTGGAGATCTGAAGAGATACATGGCTTCCAAAGGCATTAGACAAATCCGTGCCACCATTTTGGACATCTGAACACCCTCAAAGCCTCCTAAAACAAGAACATAAAGACTCCACAGAGAAAATTCCACGTTTTTCCTTAGAAAATTCCATTTCCGGCCATTTTTCGGCTGAAAAAACACGAGTGTTGGAGATCTGAAGAGATACATGGCTTCCAAAGGCATTAGACAAATCCGTGCCACCATTTTGGACATCTGAACACCCTCAAAGCCTCCTAAAACAAGAACATAAAGACTCCACAGAGAAAATTCCACGTTTTTCCTTAGAAAATTCCATTTCCGGCCATTTTTCGGCTGAAAAACACGAGTGTTGGAGATCTGAAGAGATACATGGCTTCCAAAGGCATTAGACAAATCCGTGCCACCATTTTGGACATCCCAACACCCTCAAAGCCTCCTAAAACAAGAACATAAAGACTCCACAGAGAAAATTCCACGTTTTTCCTTAGAAAATTCCATTTCCGGCCATTTTTCGGCTGAAAAAACACGAGTGTTGGAGATCTGAAGAGATACATGGCTTCCAAAGGCATTAGACAAATCCGTGCCACCATTTTGGACATCCTGAACACCCTCAAAGCCTCCTAAAACAAGAACATAAAGACTCCACAGAGAAAATTCCACGTTTTTCCTTAGAAAATTCCATTTCCGGCCATTTTTCGGCTGAAAAAACACGAGTGTTGGAGATCTGAAGAGATACATGGCTTCCAAAGGCATTAGACAAATCCGTGCCACCATTTTGGACATCTGAACACCCTCAAAGCCTCCTAAAACAAGAACATAAAGACTCCACAGAGAAATTCCACGTTTTTCCTTAGAAAATTCCATTTCCGGCCATTTTTCGGCTGAAAAAACACGAGTGTTGGAGATCTGAAGAGATACATGGCTTCCAAAGGCATTAGACAAATCCGTGCCACCATTTTGGACATCTGAACACCCTCAAAGCCTCCTAAAACAAGAACATAAAGACTCCACAGAGAAAATTCCCCGTTTTTCCTTAGAAAATTCCATTTCCGGCCATTTTTCGGCTGAAAAAACACGAGTGTTGGAGATCTGAAGAGATACATGGCTTCCAAAGGCATTAGACAAATCCGTGCCACCATTTTGGACATCTGAACACCCTCAAAGCCTCCTAAAACAAGAACATAAAGACTCCACAGAGAAATTCCACGTTTTTCCTTAGAAAATTCCATTTCCGGCCATTTTTCGGCTGAAAAACACGAGTGTTGGAGATCTGAAGAGATACATGGCTTCCAAAGGCATTAGACAAATCCGTGCCACCATTTTGGACATGAACACCCTCAAAGCCTCCTAAAACAAGAACATAAAGACTCCACAGAGAAAATTCCACGTTTTTCCTTAGAAAATTCCATTTCCGGCCATTTTTCGGCTGAAAAAACACGAGTGTTGGAGATCTGAAGAGATACATGGCTTCCAAAGGCATTAGACAAATCCGTGCCACCATTTTGGACATCCGAACACCCTCAAAGCCTCCTAAAACAAGAACATAAAGACTCCACAGAGAAATTCCACGTTTTTCCTTAGAAAATTCCATTTCCGGCCATTTTTCGGCTGAAAAAACACGAGTGTTGGAGATCTGAAGAGATACATGGCTTCCAAAGGCATTAGACAAATCCGTGCCACCATTTTGGACATCCCAACACCCTCAAAGCCTCCTAAAACAAGAACATAAAGACTCCACAGAGAAAATTCCACGTTTTTCCTTAGAAAATTCCATTTCCGGCCATTTTTCGGCTGAAAAAACACGAGTGTTGGAGATCTGAAGAGATACATGGCTTCCAAAGGCATTAGACAAATCCGTGCCACCATTTTGGACATCCGAACACCCTCAAAGCCTCCTAAAACAAGAACATAAAGACTCCACAGAGAAAATTCCACGTTTTTCCTTAGAAAATTCCATTTCCGGCCATTTTTCGGCTGAAAAAACACGAGTGTTGGAGATCTGAAGAGATACATGGCTTCCAAAGGCATTAGACAAATCCGTGCCACCATTTTGGACATCCTGAACACCCTCAAAGCCTCCTAAAACAAGAACATAAAGACTCCACAGAGAAATTCCACGTTTTTCCTTAGAAAATTCCATTTCCGGCCATTTTTCGGCTGAAAAAACACGAGTGTTGGAGATCTGAAGAGATACATGGCTTCCAAAGGCATTAGACAAATCCGTGCCACCATTTTGGACATCTGAACACCCTCAAAGCCTCCTAAAACAAGAACATAAAGACTCCACAGAGAAATTCCACGTTTTTCCTTAGAAAATTCCATTTCCGGCCATTTTTCGGCTGAAAAAACACGAGTGTTGGAGATCTGAAGAGATACATGGCTTCCAAAGGCATTAGACAAATCCGTGCCACCATTTTGGACATCCTGAACACCCTCAAAGCCTCCTAAAACAAGAACATAAAGACTCCACAGAGAAAATTCCACGTTTTTCCTTAGAAAATTCCATTTCCGGCCATTTTTCGGCTGAAAAAACACGAGTGTTGGAGATCTGAAGAGATACATGGCTTCCAAAGGCATTAGACAAATCCGTGCCACCATTTTGGACATCCCAACACCCTCAAAGCCTCCTAAAACAAGAACACAAAGACTCCACAGAGAAAATTCCACGTTTTTCCTTAGAAAATTCCATTTCCGGCCATTTTTCGGCTGAAAAAACACGAGTGTTGGAGATCTGAAGAGATACATGGCTTCCAAAGGCATTAGACAAATCCGTGCCACCATTTTGGACATCTGAACACCCTCAAAGCCTCCTAAAACAAGAACATAAAGACTCCACAGAGAAAATTCCACGTTTTTCCTTAGAAAATTCCATTTCCGGCCATTTTTCGGCTGAAAAAACACGAGTGTTGGAGATCTGAAGAGATACATGGCTTCCAAAGGCATTAGACAAATCCGTGCCACCATTTTGGACATCTGAACACCCTCAAAGCCTCCTAAAACAAGAACATAAAGTCTCCACAGAGAAAATTCCCCGTTTTTCCTTAGAAAATTCCATTTCCGGCCATTTTTCGGCTGAAAAAACACGAGTGTTGGAGATCTGAAGAGATACATGGCTTCCAAAGGCATTAGACAAATCCGTGCCACCATTTTGGACATCTGAACACCCTCAAAGCCTCCTAAAACAAGAACATAAAGACTCCACAGAGAAAATTCCACGTTTTTCCTTAGAAAATTCCATTTCCGGCCATTTTTCGGCTGAAAAAACACGAGTGTTGGAGATCTGAAGAGATACATGGCTTCCAAAGGCATTAGACAAATCCGTGCCACCATTTTGGACATCTGAACACCCTCAAAGCCTCCTAAAACAAGAACATAAAGACTCCACAGAGAAAATTCCCGTTTTTCCTTAGAAAATTCCATTTCCGGCCATTTTTCGGCTGAAAAAACACGAGTGTTGGAGATCTGAAGAGATACATGGCTTCCAAAGGCATTAGACAAATCCGTGCCACCATTTTGGACATCTGAACACCCTCAAAGCCTCCTAAAACAAGAACATAAAGACTCCACAGAGAAATTCCACGTTTTTCCTTAGAAAATTCCATTTCCGGCCATTTTTCGGCTGAAAAAACACGAGTGTTGGAGATCTGAAGAGATACATGGCTTCCAAAGGCATTAGACAAATCCGTGCCACCATTTTGGACATCCCAACACCCTCAAAGCCTCCTAAAACAAGAACACAAAGACTCCACAGAGAAAATTCCACGTTTTTCCTTAGAAAATTCCATTTCCGGCCATTTTTCGGCTGAAAAAACACGAGTGTTGGAGATCTGAAGAGATACATGGCTTCCAAAGGCATTAGACAAATCCGTGCCACCATTTTGGACATCTGAACACCCTCAAAGCCTCCTAAAACAAGAACATAAAGACTCCACAGAGAAAATTCCCCGTTTTTCCTTAGAAAATTCCATTTCCGGCCATTTTTCGGCTGAAAAAACACGAGTGTTGGAGATCTGAAGAGATACATGGCTTCCAAAGGCATTAGACAAATCCGTGCCACCATTTTGGACATCTGAACACCCTCAAAGCCTCCTAAAACAAGAACATAAAGACTCCACAGAGAAAATTCCACGTTTTTCCTTAGAAAATTCCATTTCCGGCCATTTTTCGGCTGAAAAAACACGAGTGTTGGAGATCTGAAGAGATACATGGCTTCCAAAGGCATTAGACAAATCCGTGCCACCATTTTGGACATCGGAACACCCTCAAAGCCTCCTAAAACAAGAACATAAAGACTCCACAGAGAAAATTCCACGTTTTTCCTTAGAAAATTCCATTTCCGGCCATTTTTCGGCTGAAAAAACACGAGTGTTGGAGATCTGAAGAGATACATGGCTTCCAAAGGCATTAGACAAATCCGTGCCACCATTTTGGACATCCCAACACCCTCAAAGCCTCCTAAAACAAGAACATAAAGACTCCACAGAGAAAATTCCACGTTTTTCCTTAGAAAATTCCATTTCCGGCCATTTTTCGGCTGAAAAAACACGAGTGTTGGAGATCTGAAGAGATACATGGCTTCCAAAGGCATTAGACAAATCCGTGCCACCATTTTGGACATCCCAACACCCTCAAAGCCTCCTAAAACAAGAACATAAAGACTCCACAGAGAAAATTCCCCGTTTTTCCTTAGAAAATTCCATTTCCGGCCATTTTTCGGCTGAAAAAACACGAGTGTTGGAGATCTGAAGAGATACATGGCTTCCAAAGGCATTAGACAAATCCGTGCCACCATTTTGGACATCCCAACACCCTCAAAGCCTCCTAAAACAAGAACATAAAGACTCCACAGAGAAAATTCCACGTTTTTCCTTAGAAAATTCCATTTCCGGCCATTTTTCGGCTGAAAAAACACGAGTGTTGGAGATCTGAAGAGATACATGGCTTCCAAAGGCATTAGACAAATCCGTGCCACCATTTTGGACATCTGAACACCCTCAAAGCCTCCTAAAACAAGAACATAAAGACTCCACAGAGAAAATTCCACGTTTTTCCTTAGAAAATTCCATTTCCGGCCATTTTTCGGCTGAAAAAACACGAGTGTTGGAGATCTGAAGAGATACATGGCTTCCAAAGGCATTAGACAAATCCGTGCCACCATTTTGGACATCTGAACACCCTCAAAGCCTCCTAAAACAAGAACATAAAGACTCCACAGAGAGAAAATTCCACGTTTTTCCTTAGAAAATTCCATTTCCGGCCATTTTTCGGCTGAAAAACACGAGTGTTGGAGATCTGAAGAGATACATGGCTTCCAAAGGCATTAGACAAATCCGTGCCACCATTTTGGACATCCCAACACCCTCAAAGCCTCCTAAAAGAAGAACACAAAGACTCCACAGAGAAAATTCCACGTTTTTCCTTAGAAAATTCCATTTCCGGCCATTTTTCGGCTGAAAAAACACGAGTGTTGGAGATCTGAAGAGATACATGGCTTCCAAAGGCATTAGACAAATCCGTGCCACCATTTTGGACATCTGAACACCCTCAAAGCCTCCTAAAACAAGAACATAAAGACTCCACAGAGAAATTCCACGTTTTTCCTTAGAAAATTCCATTTCCGGCCATTTTTCGGCTGAAAAAACACGAGTGTTGGAGATCTGAAGAGATACATGGCTTCCAAAGGCATTAGACAAATCCGTGCCACCATTTTGGACATCTGAACACCCTCAAAGCCTCCTAAAACAAGAACATAAAGACTCCACAGAGAAATTCCACGTTTTTCCTTAGAAAATTCCATTTCCGGCCATTTTTCGGCTGAAAAAACACGAGTGTTGGAGATCTGAAGAGATACATGGCTTCCAAAGGCATTAGATCGATCTGTGCCATCATTTTGGACATCCCAGCACCCTCAAAGCCTCCTAAAAGAAGAACACGAAGACTCCACAGAGAAAATTCCACGTTTTTCCTTAGAAAATTCCATTTCCGGCCATTTTTCGGCTGAAAAAACACGAGTGTTGGAGATCTGAAGAGATACATGGCTTCCAAAGGCATTAGACAAATCCGTGCCACCATTTTGGACATCCCAACACCCTCAAAGCCTCCTAAAACAAGAACATAAAGACTCCACAGAGAAAATTCCCGTTTTTCCTTAGAAAATTCCATTTCCGGCCATTTTTCGGCTGAAAAAACACGAGTGTTGGAGATCTGAAGAGATACATGGCTTCCAAAGGCATTAGACAAATCCGTGCCACCATTTTGGACATCTGAACACCCTCAAAGCCTCCTAAAACAAGAACATAAAGACTCCACAGAGAAAATTCCCCGTTTTTCCTTAGAAAATTCCATTTCCGGCCATTTTTCGGCTGAAAAAACACGAGTGTTGGAGATCTGAAGAGATACATGGCTTCCAAAGGCATTAGACAAATCCGTGCCACCATTTTGGACATCTGAACACCCTCAAAGCCTCCTAAAACAAGAACATAAAGACTCCACAGAGAAAATTCCACGTTTTTCCTTAGAAAATTCCATTTCCGGCCATTTTTCGGCTGAAAAAACACGAGTGTTGGAGATCTGAAGAGATACATGGCTTCCAAAGGCATTAGACAAATCCGTGCCACCATTTTGGACATCTGAACACCCTCAAAGCCTCCTAAAACAAGAACATAAAGACTCCACAGAGAAAATTCCACGTTTTTCCTTAGAAAATTCCATTTCCGGCCATTTTTCGGCTGAAAAACACGAGTGTTGGAGATCTGAAGAGATACATGGCTTCCAAAGGCATTAGACAAATCCGTGCCACCATTTTGGACATCCGAACACCCTCAAAGCCTCCTAAAACAAGAACATAAAGACTCCACAGAGAAATTCCACGTTTTTCCTTAGAAAATTCCATTTCCGGCCATTTTTCGGCTGAAAAAACACGAGTGTTGGAGATCTGAAGAGATACATGGCTTCCAAAGGCATTAGACAAATCCGTGCCACCATTTTGGACATCGAACACCCTCAAAGCCTCCTAAAACAAGAACATAAAGACTCCACAGAGAAATTCCACGTTTTTCCTTAGAAAATTCCATTTCCGGCCATTTTTCGGCTGAAAAAACACGAGTGTTGGAGATCTGAAGAGATACATGGCTTCCAAAGGCATTAGACAAATCCGTGCCACCATTTTGGACATCGAACACCCTCAAAGCCTCCTAAAACAAGAACATAAAGACTCCACAGAGAAATTCCACGTTTTTCCTTAGAAAATTCCATTTCCGGCCATTTTTCGGCTGAAAAAACACGAGTGTTGGAGATCTGAAGAGATACATGGCTTCCAAAGGCATTAGACAAATCCGTGCCACCATTTTGGACATCCCAACACCCTCAAAGCCACCTAAAACAAGAACATAAAGTCTCCACAGAGAAAATTCCCCGTTTTTCCTTAGAAAATTCCATTTCCGGCCATTTTTCGGCTGAAAAAACACGAGTGTTGGAGATCTGAAGAGATACATGGCTTCCAAAGGCATTAGACAAATCCGTGCCACCATTTTGGACATCTGAACACCCTCAAAGCCTCCTAAAACAAGAACATAAAGACTCCACAGAGAAAATTCCCCGTTTTTCCTTAGAAAATTCCATTTCCGGCCATTTTTCGGCTGAAAAAACACGAGTGTTGGAGATCTGAAGAGATACATGGCTTCCAAAGGCATTAGATCGATCTGTGCCATCATTTTGGACATCCCAGCACCCTCAAAGCCTCCTAAAAGAAGAACACGAAGACTCCACAGAGAAAATTCCACGTTTTTCCTTAAAAAATTCGATTTCCGGCCATTTTTCGGCTGAAAAAACACGAGTGTTGGAGATCTGAAGAGATACATGGCTTCCAAAGGCATTAGACAAATCCGTGCCACCATTTTGGACATCTGAACACCCTCAAAGCCTCCTAAAACAAGAACATAAAGACTCCACAGAGAAAATTCCACGTTTTTCCTTAGAAAATTCCATTTCCGGCCATTTTTCGGCTGAAAAAACACGAGTGTTGGAGATCTGAAGAGATACATGGCTTCCAAAGGCATTAGACAAATCCGTGCCACCATTTTGGACATCCCAACACCCTCAAAGCCTCCTAAAACAAGAACATAAAGACTCCACAGAGAAAATTCCCCGTTTTTCCTTAGAAAATTCCATTTCCGGCCATTTTTCGGCTGAAAAAAACACGAGTGTTGGAGATCTGAAGAGATACATGGCTTCCAAAGGCATTAGACAAATCCGTGCCACCATTTTGGACATCGAACACCCTCAAAGCCTCCTAAAACAAGAACATAAAGACTCCACAGAGAAAATTCCCGTTTTTCCTTAGAAAATTCCATTTCCGGCCATTTTTCGGCTGAAAAAACACGAGTGTTGGAGATCTGAAGAGATACATGGCTTCCAAAGGCATTAGACAAATCCGTGCCACCATTTTGGACATCCCAACACCCTCAAAGCCTCCTAAAACAAGAACATAAAGTCTCCACAGAGAAAATTCCCGTTTTTCCTTAGAAAATTCCATTTCCGGCCATTTTTCGGCTGAAAAACACGAGTGTTGGAGATCTGAAGAGATACATGGCTTCCAAAGGCATTAGACAAATCCGTGCCACCATTTTGGACATCTGAACACCCTCAAAGCCTCCTAAAACAAGAACATAAAGACTCCACAGAGAAAATTCCACGTTTTTCCTTAGAAAATTCCATTTCCGGCCATTTTTCGGCTGAAAAAACACGAGTGTTGGAGATCTGAAGAGATACATGGCTTCCAAAGGCATTAGACAAATCCGTGCCACCATTTTGGACATCGGAACACCCTCAAAGCCTCCTAAAACAAGAACATAAGACTCCACAGAGAAAATTCCCCGTTTTTCCTTAGAAAATTCCATTTCCGGCCATTTTTCGGCTGAAAAACACGAGTGTTGGAGATCTGAAGAGATACATGGCTTCCAAAGGCATTAGACAAATCCGTGCCACCATTTTGGACATCCCAACACCCTCAAAGCCTCCTAAAACAAGAACATAAAGACTCCACAGAGAAAATTCCACGTTTTTCCTTAGAAAATTCCATTTCCGGCCATTTTTCGGCTGAAAAAACACGAGTGTTGGAGATCTGAAGAGATACATGGCTTCCAAAGGCATTAGACAAATCCGTGCCACCATTTTGGACATCTGAACACCCTCAAAGCCTCCTAAAACAAGAACATAAAGACTCCACAGAGAAATTCCCCGTTTTTCCTTAGAAAATTCCATTTCCGGCCATTTTTCGGCTGAAAAAACACGAGTGTTGGAGATCTGAAGAGATACATGGCTTGCAAAGGCATTAGATCAATCCGTGCCACCATTTTGGACATCCCAACACCCTCAAAGCCACCTAAAACGAGAACATAAAGTCTCCACAGAGAAAATTCCCCGTTTTCCTTAGAAAATTCCATTTCCGGCCATTTTTCGGCTGAAAAAACACGAGTGTTGGAGATTTGAAGAGATACATGGCTTCCAAAGGCATTAGACAAATACGTGCCACCATTTTGGACATCTGAACACCCTCAAAGCCTCCTAAAACAAGAACATAAAGACTCCACAGAGAAAATTCCACGTTTTTCCTTAGAAAATTCCATTTCCGGCCATTTTTCGGCTGAAAAAACACGAGTGTTGGAGATCTGAAGAGATACATGGCTTCCAAAGGCATTAGACAAATCCGTGCCACCATTTTGGACATCTGAACACCCTCAAAGCCACCTAAAACAAGAACATAAAGACTCCACAGAGAAAATTCCACGTTTTTCCTTAGAAAATTCCATTTCCGGCCATTTTTCGGCTGAAAAAACACGAGTGTTGGAGATCTGAAGAGATACATGGCTTCCAAAGGCATTAGACAAATCCGTGCCACCATTTTGGACATCCGAACACCCTCAAAGCCTCCTAAAACAAGAACATAAAGACTCCACAGAGAAAATTCCACGTTTTTCCTTAGAAAATTCCATTTCCGGCCATTTTTCGGCTGAAAAAACACGAGTGTTGGAGATCTGAAGAGATACATGGCTTCCAAAGGCATTAGACAAATCCGTGCCACCATTTTGGACATCGGAACACCCTCAAAGCCTCCTAAAACAAGAACATAAAGACTCCACAGAGAAAATTCCACGTTTTTCCTTAGAAAATTCCATTTCCGGCCATTTTTCGGCTGAAAAAACACGAGTGTTGGAGATCTGAAGAGATACATGGCTTCCAAAGGCATTAGATCAATCCGTGCCACCATTTTGGACATCCCAACACCCTCAAAGCCTCCTAAAACAAGAACATAAAGACTCCACAGAGAAAATTCCCCGTTTTTCCTTAGAAAATTCCATTTCCGGCCATTTTTCGGCTGAAAAACACGAGTGTTGGAGATCTGAAGAGATACATGGCTTCCAAAGGCATTAGACAAATCCGTGCCACCATTTTGGACATCCGAACACCCTCAAAGCCTCCTAAAACAAGAACATAAAGACTCCACAGAGAAATTCCACGTTTTTCCTTAGAAAATTCCATTTCCGGCCATTTTTCGGCTGAAAAAACACGAGTGTTGGAGATCGAAGAGATACATGGCTTCCAAAGGCATTAGATCAAATCCGTGCCACCATTTTGGACATCCCAACACCCTCAAAGCCTCCTAAAACAAGAACATAAAGACTCCACGAGAGAAAATTCCCCGTTTTTCCTTAGAAAATTCCATTTCCGGCCATTTTTCGGCTGAAAAAACACGAGTGTTGGAGATCTGAAGAGATACATGGCTTCCAAAGGCATTAGACAAATCCGTGCCACCATTTTGGACATCCCAACACCCTCAAAGCCTCCTAAAACAAGAACATAAAGACTCCACAGAGAAAATTCCCGTTTTTCCTTAGAAAATTCCATTTCCGGCCATTTTTCGGCTGAAAAACACGAGTGTTGGAGATCTGAAGAGATACATGGCTTCCAAAGGCATTAGACAAATCCGTGCCACCATTTTGGACATCCCAACACCCTCAAAGCCTCCTAAAACAAGAACATAAAGTGTCCACAGAGAAAATTCCCCGTTTTTCCTTAGAAAATTCCATTTCCGGCCATTTTTCGGCTGAAAAAACACGAGTGTTGGAGATCTGAAGAGATACATGGCTTCCAAAGGCATTAGACAAATCCGTGCCACCATTTTGGACATCTGAACACCCTCAAAGCCTCCTAAAACAAGAACATAAAGACTCCACAGAGAAATTCCACGTTTTTCCTTAGAAAATTCCATTTCCGGCCATTTTTCGGCTGAAAAAACACGAGTGTTGGAGATCTGAAGAGATACATGGCTTCCAAAGGCATTAGACAAATCCGTGCCACCATTTTGGACATCTGAACACCCTCAAAGCCTCCTAAAACAAGAACATAAAGACTCCACAGAGAAATTCCACGTTTTTCCTTAGAAAATTCCATTTCCGGCCATTTTTCGGCTGAAAAAACACGAGTGTTGGAGATCTGAAGAGATACATGGCTTCCAAAGGCATTAGACAAATCCGTGCCACCATTTTGGACATCTGAACACCCTCAAAGCCTCCTAAAACAAGAACATAAAGACTCCACAGAGAAATTCCACGTTTTTCCTTAGAAAATTCCATTTCCGGCCATTTTTCGGCTGAAAAAACACGAGTGTTGGAGATCGAAGAGATACATGGCTTCCAAAGGCATTAGACAAATCCGTGCCACCATTTTGGACATCTGAACACCCTCAAAGCCTCCTAAAACAAGAACATAAAGACTCCACAGAGAAAATTCCACGTTTTTCCTTAGAAAATTCCATTTCCGGCCATTTTTCGGCTGAAAAACACGAGTGTTGGAGATCTGAAGAGATACATGGCTTCCAAAGGCATTAGACAAATCCGTGCCACCATTTTGGACATCTGAACACCCTCAAAGCCTCCTAAAACAAGAACATAAAGACTCCACAGAGAAAATTCCCCGTTTTTCCTTAGAAAATTCCATTTCCGGCCATTTTTCGGCTGAAAAAACACGAGTGTTGGAGATCTGAAGAGATACATGGCTTGCAAAGGCATTAGATCAATCCGTGCCACCATTTTGGACATCCCAACACCCTCAAAGCCACCTAAAACAAGAACATAAAGACTCCACAGAGAAAATTCCCCGTTTTTCCTTAGAAAATTCCATTTCCGGCCATTTTTCGGCTGAAAAAACACGAGTGTTGGAGATCTGAAGAGATACATGGCTTCCAAAGGCATTAGACAAATCCGTGCCACCATTTTGGACATCGGAACACCCTCAAAGCCTCCTAAAACAAGAACATAAAGACTCCACAGAGAAATTCCACGTTTTTCCTTAGAAAATTCCATTTCCGGCCATTTTTCGGCTGAAAAAACACGAGTGTTGGAGATCTGAAGAGATACATGGCTTGCAAAGGCATTAGATCAATCCGTGCCACCATTTTGGACATCCCAACACCCTCAAAGCCAGCTAAAACAAGAACATAAAGTGTCCACAGAGAAAATTCCCCGTTTTTCCTTAGAAAATTCCATTTCCGGCCATTTTTCGGCTGAAAAAACACGAGTGTTGGAGATCTGAAGAGATACATGGCTTCCAAAGGCATTAGATCAAATCCGTGCCACCATTTTGGACATCCCAACACCCTCAAAGCCACCTAAAACAAGAACATAAAGTCTCCACAGAGAAAATTTCACGTTTTTCCTTAGAAAATTCCATTTCCGGCCATTTTTCGGCTGAAAAAGCACGAGTGTTGGAGATCTGAAGAGATACATGGCTTCCAAAGGCATTAGACAAATCAGTGCCACCATTTTGGACATCTGAACACCCTCAAAGCCTCCTAAAACAAGAACACGAAGACTCCACAGAGAAAATTCCACGTTTTTCCTTAAAAAATTCGATTTCCGGCCATTTTTCGGCTGAAAAAACACGAGTGTTGGAGATCTGAAGAGATACATGGCTTCCAAAGGCATTAGACAAATCCGTGCCACCATTTTGGACATCCCAACACCCTCAAAGCCACCTAAAACAAGAACATAAAGTCTCCACAGAGAAAATTCCCGTTTTCCTTAGAAAATTCCATTTCCGGCCATTTTTCGCTGAAAAAACACGAGTGTTGGAGATCTGAAGAGATACATGGCTTGCAAAGGCATTAGATCAATCCGTGCCACCATTTTGGACATCCCAACACCCTCAAAGCCACCTAAAACAAGAACATAAAGTCTCCACAGAGAAAATTCCCCGTTTTTCCTTAGAAAATTCCATTTCCGGCCATTTTTCGGCTGAAAAAACACGAGTGTTGGAGATCTGAAGAGATACATGGCTTGCAAAGGCATTAGATCAATCCGTGCCATCATTTTGGACATCCCAGCACCCTCAAAGCCTCCTAAAAGAGGAACACAAAGACTCCACAGCGAAAATTCCACGTTTTTCCTTAGAAAATTCGATTTCCGGCCATTTTTCGGCTGAAAAAACACGAGTGTTGGAGATCTGAAGAGATACATGGCTTCCAAAGGCATTAGATCAATCCGTGCCACCATTTTGGACATCCCAACACCCTCAAAGCCACCTAAAACAAGAACATAAAGTCTCCACAGAGAAAATCTCACGTTTTTCCTTAGAAAATTCCATTTCCGGCCATTTTTCGGCTGAAAAAACACGAGTGTTGGAGATCTGAAGAGATACATGGCTTCCAAAGGCATTAGACAAATCCGTGCCACCATTTTGGACATCTGAACACCCTCAAAGCCTCCTAAAACAAGAACATAAAGACTCCACAGAGAAATTCCACGTTTTTCCTTAGAAAATTCCATTTCCGGCCATTTTTCGGTTGAAAAAACACGAGTGTTGGAGATCTGAAGAGATACATGGCTTCCAAAGGCATTAGACAAATCCATGCCACCATTTTGGACATCCCAACACCCTCAAAGCCAGCTAAAACAAGAACATAAAGACTCCACAGAGAAAATTCCCCGTTTTTCCTTAGAAAATTCCATTTCCGGCCATTTTTCGGCTGAAAAAACACGAGTGTTGGAGATCTGAAGAGATACATGGCTTCCAAAGGCATTAGACAAATCCATGCCACCATTTTGGACATCTGAACACCCTCAAAGCCTCCTAAAACAAGAACATAAAGACTCCACAGAAAATTCCACGTTTTTCCTTAGAAAATTCCATTTCCGGCCATTTTTCGGCTGAAAAAACACGAGTGTTGGAGATCGAAGAGATACATGGCTTCCAAAGGCATTAGATCAATCCGTGCCACCATTTTGGACATCCCAACACCCTCAAAGCCAGCTAAAACAAGAACATAAAGACTCCACAGAGAAAATTCCCCGTTTTTCCTTAGAAAATTCCATTTCCGGCCATTTTGGGCTGAAAAACACGAGTGTTGGAGATCTGAAGAGATACATGGCTTCCAAAGGCATTAGATCAAATCCGTGCCACCATTTTGGACATCCCAACACCCTCAAAGCCTCCTAAAACAAGAACATAAAGACTCCACGAAATTCTAGAGAAAATTCCCGCCATTTTTTCCTTAGAAAATTCCATTTCCGGCCATTTTTCGGCTGAAAAAACACGAGTGTTGGAGATTTGAAGAGATACATGGCTTCCAAAGGCATTAGACAAATCCGTGCTACTATTTTGGACATCTGAACACCCTTAAAGCCTCCTAAAACAACAACATAACTACTCCACAGAGAAATTCCCCGTTTTTCCTTCGAAAATTCAATTTCCAGCCATTTTTCGGCTGAAAAAACACGAGTGTTGGAGATCTGAAGAGATACATGGCTTCCAAAGGCATTAGACAAATTCGTGCCACCATCTTGGCCATCTCAACACCCTCAAAGCCTCCTAAAACAAGAACATAAAGACTCCACAGAGAAAATTCCCCGTTTTTCCTTAGAAAATTCTATTTCCAGCCATTTTTCGGCTGAAAAAACACGAGTGTTGGAGATCTGAAGAGATACATGGCTTCCAAAGGCATTAGACAAATCCGTGCCACCATTTTGGACATCCCAACACCCTCAAAGCCTCCTAAAACAAGAACATAAAGTCTCCACGAGAAAATTCCCGTTTTTCCTTAGAAAATTCCATTTCCGGCCATTTTTCGGCTGAAAAACACGAGTGTTGGAGATCTGAAGAGATACATGGCTTCCAAAGGCATTAGACAAATCCGTGCCACCATTTTGGACATCTGAACACCCTCAAAGCCTCCTAAAACAAGAACACAAAGACTGCACAAAGAAATTCCACGTTTTTCCTTAGAAAATTCCATTTCCGGCCATTTTTCGGCTGAAAAAACACGAGTGTTGGAGATCTGAAGAGATACATGGCTTCCAAAGGCATTAGACAAATCCGTGCCACCATTTTGGACATCGGAACACCCTCAAAGCCACCTAAAACAAGAACATAAAGTCTCCACAGAGAGAAATTCCCCGTTTTTCCTTAGAAAATTCCATTTCCGGCCATTTTTCGGCTGAAAAACACGAGTGTTGGAGATCTGAAGAGATACATGGCTTCCAAAGGCATTAGACAAATCCGTGCCACCATTTTGGACATCTGAACACCCTCAAAGCCTCCTAAAACAAGAACATAAAGACTCCACAGAGAAATTCCACGTTTTCCTTAGAAAATTCCATTTCCGGCCATTTTTCGGCTGAAAAAAAACACGAGTGTTGGAGATCTGAAGAGATACATGGCTTCCAAAGGCATTAGACAAATCCGTGCCACCATTTTGGACATCTGAACACCCTCAAAGCCTCCTAAAACAAGAAGATAAAGACTCCACAGAGAAATTCCACGTTTTTCCTTAGAAAATTCCATTTCCGGCCATTTTTCGGCTGAAAAAACACGAGTGTTGGAGATCTGAAGAGATACATGGCTTCCAAAGGCATTAGACAAATCCGTGCCACCATTTTGGACATCGGAACACCCTCAAAGCCACCTAAAACAAGAACATAAAGTCTCCACAGAGAAAATTCCCCGTTTTTCCTTAGAAAATTCCAGTTCCGGCCATTTTTCGGCTGAAAAAACACGAGTGTTGGAGATCTGAAGAGATACATGGCTTCCAAAGGCATTAGACAAATCCGTGCCACCATTTTGGACATCTGAACACCCTCAAAGCCAGCTAAAACAAGAACATAAAGTGTCCACAGAGAAAATTCCCCGTTTTTCCTTAGAAAATTCCATTTCCGGCCATTTTTCGGCTGAAAAAACACGAGTGTTGGAGATCTGAAGAGATACATGGCTTCCAAAGGCATTAGACAAATCCGTGCCACCATTTTGGACATCGGAACACCCTCAAAGCCACCTAAAACAAGAACATAAAGTCTCCACAGAGAAAATTCCCCGTTTTTCCTTAGAAAATTCCATTTCCGGCCATTTTTCGGCTGAAAAAACACGAGTGTTGGAGATCTGAAGAGATACATGGCTTCCAAAGGCATTAGACAAATCCGTGCCACCATTTTGGACATCCCAACACCCTCAAAGCCAGCTAAAACAAGAACATAAAGTGTCCACAGAGAAAATTCCCCGTTTTTCCTTAGAAAATTCCATTTCCGGCCATTTTTCGGCTGAAAAAACACGAGTGTTGGAGATCTGAAGAGATACATGGCTTCCAAAGGCATTAGACAAATCCGTGCCACCATTTTGGACATCTGAACACCCTCAAAGCCTCCTAAAACAAGAACATAAAGACTCCACAGAGAAATTCCACGTTTTTCCTTAGAAAATTCCATTTCCGGCCATTTTTCGGCTGAAAAAACACGAGTGTTGGAGATCGAAGAGATACATGGCTTCCAAAGGCATTAGACAAATCCGTGCCACCATTTTGGACATCTGAGACACCCTCAAAGCCTCCTAAAAAACAAGAACATAAAGACTCCACAAAGAAATTCCACGTTTTTCCTTAGAAAATTCCATTTCCGGCCATTTTAATTTTAAAAAACACGAGTGTTGGAGATCTGAAGAGATACATGGCTTCCAAAGGCATTAGACAAATCCGTGCCACCATTTTGGACATCTGAACACCCTCAAAGCCTCCTAAAACAAGAACATAAAGACTCCATAGAGAGAAAATTCCCGTTTTTCCTTAGAAAATTCCATTTCCGGCCATTTTTCGGCTGAAAAAACACGAGTGTTGGAGATCGAAGAGATACATGGCTTCCAAAGGCATTAGATCAATCCGTGCCACCATTTTGGATCCCAACACCCTCAAAGCCTCCTAAAAACAAGAACATAAAGACTCCCAGAGAAAATTCCCCGTTTTTCCTTAGAAAAATTCCATTTCCGGCCATTTTTCGGCTGAAAAAAAACACGAGTGTTGGAGATCTGAAGAGATACATGGCTTCCAAAGGCATTAGACAAATCCGTGCCACCATTTTGGACATCCCAACACCCTCAAAGCCTCCTAAAACAAGAAGATAAGAGACTCCTGTGAGAAAATTCCCCGTTTTTCCTTAGAAAATTCCATTTTCCGGCCATTTTTCGGTTGAAAAAACACGAGTGTTGGAGATCTGAAGAGATACATGGCTTCCAAAGGCATTAGATCAAATCCGTGCCACCATTTTGGACATCCCAACACCCGCAAAGCCAGCTAAAACAAGAACTATAAAGACTCCACGAGAAAATTCCCCGTTTTTCCTTAGAAAATTCCATTTCCGGCCATTTTTCGGTTGAAAAAAAACACGAGTGTTGGAGATCTGAAGAGATACATGGCTTCCAAAGGCATTAGACAAATCCGTGCCACCATTTTGGACATCCCAACACCTCAAAGCCTCCTAAAACAAGAACATAAAGACTCCACAGAGAAAATTCCCGTTTTTCCTTAGAAAATTCCATTTCCGGCCATTTTTCGGCTGAAAAACACGAGTGTTGGAGATCTGAAGAGATACATGGCTTCCAAAGGCATTAGACAATCCGTGCCACCATTTTGGACATCGGAACACCCTCAAAGCCTCCTAAAACAAGAACATAAAGACTCCACAGAGAAAATTCCCGTTTTTCCTTAGAAAATTCCATTTCCGGCCATTTTTCGCTGAAAAACACGAGTGTTGGAGATCTGAAGAGATACATGGCTTCCAAAGGCATTAGATCAAATCTGTGCCACCATTTTGGACATCCCAAGAATCCTCACAGCCTCCAAAAACAAGAACATAAAGACTCTACAGAGAAAATTCCCCGTTTTTCCTTAGAAAATTCCATTTCCGGCCATTTTTCGGCTGAAAAAGCACGAGTGTTAGAGATCTGAAGAGATACATGGCTTCCAAAGGCAATAGATCAATCCGTGCCACCATTTTGGACATCCCAACACCCTCAAAGCCTCCTAAAACAAGAACATAAAGACTCCACGAGAGAAAATTCCCCCGTTTTTCCTTAGAAAATTCCATTTCCGACCATTTTTTCGGCTGAAAAAACACGAGTGTTGGAGATCGAAGAGATACATGGCTTCCAAAGGCATTAGACAAATCTGTGCCACCATTTTGGACATCGGAACACCCTCAAAGCCTCCAAAAACAAGAACATAAAGACTCACAGAGAAAATTCCCCGTTTTTCCTTAGAAAATTCCATTTCCGGCCATTTTCGGCTGAAAAAACACGAGTGTTGGAGATCTGAAGAGATACATGGCTTGCAAAGGCATTAGATCAATCCGTGCCACCATTTTGGACATCCCAGCACCCTTAAAGCCTGCTAAAACTAGAACACGAAGTCTCCATAGAGAAAATTCCCCGTTTTTCCTTAGAAAATTCCATTTCCAGCCATTTTTCGGCTGAAAAACACGAGTGTTGGAGATGCTGAAGAGATACATGGCTTCCAAAGGCATTAGAAAATCCGTGCCACCATTTTGGAGATCCGAACACCCTCAAAGCCTCCTAAAACAAGAACATAAAGACTCCACAGAGAAAATTCCACGTTTTCCTTAGAAAATTCCATTTCCGGCCATTTTTGGGCTGAAAAAACACCAGTGTTGGAGATGCGAAGAGATACATGGCTTCAAAAGGCATTAGATCAATCCCTGCCATCATTTTGGACATACCAACACCCTGAAAGCCTGCTAAAACAAGAACATAAAGACTCTGAGAGAAATTCCTGTTTTTCCTTAGAAATTCCATTTCCGGCCATTTTTGGGCTGAAAAAGCACAGTGTTGGAGATCGAAAGAGATACATGGCTTCCAAAGGCATTAGACAAATCCGTGCCACCATTTTGGACATCCCAACACCCTCAAAGCCTCCTAAAACAAGAACATAAAGACTCATGAGAGAAATTCACGTTTTCCTTAGAAAATTCCATTTCCGGCCATTTTTCGGCTGAAAAACACGAGTGTTGGAGATCTGAAGAGATACATGGCTTCCAAAAGGCATTAGATCAAAATCCGTGCCACCATTTTGGACATCTGAGCACCCTCAAAGCCTCCTAAAACAAGAAGATAAAGACTCCATAGAGAAAATTCACGTTTTTCCTTAGAAAAATTCCATTTCGTCATTTTTCGGTTGAAAAAACAGAGTGTTGGAGATCTGAAGAGATACATGGCTTCCAAAGGCATTAGACAAATCTGTGCCACCATTTTGGACATCTGAACACCCTCAAAGCACTCTAAAACAAGAACATAAAGACTCCAAAGAGAAAATTCCCGTTTTTCCTTAGAAAATTCCATTTCCGACCATTTTCGGCTGAAAAAGCACGAGTGTTGGAGATCTGAAGAGATACATGGCTTCAAGGCAATAGACAAATCCGTGCCACCATTTTGGACATCCCGGAACACCCTCAAAGCCTCCTAAAACAAGAACATAAAGACTCCACAGAGAAAATTCCCACGTTTTTCCTTAGAAAATTCCATTTCCGGCATTTTTCGGTTGAAAAAAAACACGAGTGTTGGAGATCTGAAGAGATACATGGCTTCAAAAGGCATTAGACAAATCCGTGCCACCATTTTGGACATCTGAACACCCTCAAAACCTCCTAAAACAAGAACATAAGACTCCACAGAGAAAATTCCCCGTTTTCCTTAGAAAATTCCATTTCCGGCCATTTTCGGTTGAAAAAACACGAGTGTTGGAATCTGAAGAGATACATGGCTTCCAAAGGCATTAGATCAATCCGTGCCACCATTTTGGACATCCCAACACCCTCAAAGCCACCTAAAACAAGAACATAAAGACTCCTAGAGAAAATTCCCCGTTTTTTCCTTAGAAAATTCATTTCCGGCCATTTTTTGGCTGAAAAAAACACGAGTGTTGGAGATCTGAAGAGATACATGGCTTCCAAAGGCATTAGATCAATCCGTGCCACCATTTTGGACATCCAACACCCTGAAAGCCTCCTAAAACAAGAACATAAAGACTCCACAGAGAAAATTCCCGTTTTCCTTAGAAAATTCCATTTCCGGCCATTTTTGGGCTGAAAAAACACTAGTGTTGGAGATGCGAAGAGATACATGGCTTCCAAAGGCATTAGACAAATCTGTGCCACCATTTTGGACATCGAACACCCTCACAGCCTCCTAAAACAAGAACATAAAGACTCCACGAGAGAAATTCCCGTTTTTTCCTTAGAAATTCCATTTCCGGCCATTTTTCGGTTGAAAAAACACGAGTGCTGGAGATCTGAAGAGATACACGGCTTCAAAGGCATTAGACAAATCCGTGCCGCCATTTTGGACATCGGAACACCCTCAAAGCCACCTAACACAAGAACATAAAGACTCCACAGAGAAAATTCCCGTTTTTCCTTAGAAAATTCCCATTTCCGGCCGTTTTCGGCTGAAAAAAAACACGAGTGTTGGAGATCGAAGAGATACATGGCTTCCAAAGGCATTAGACAAATCGTGCCACCATTTTGGACATCGAACACCCTCAAAGCCTCCTAAAACAAGAACATAAAGACTCCACAGAGAAATTCCACGTTTTCCTTAAAAATTCCATTTTGGCCATTTTTCGGCTGAAAAGCACAGTGTTGGAGATGCGAAGAGGCATGGCTTGCAAAGGGATTAGACAAATCCGTGCCACCATTTTGGACATCCGAACACCCTCAAAGCCTCCTAAAACAAGAACATAAAGACTCCACAAGAGAAAATTCCCGTTTTTCCTTAGAAAATTCCATTTCCGGCCATTTTTGGGCTGAAAAAACACGGTGTTGGAGATCTGAAGAGATACATGGCTTCCAAAGGCATTAGATCAATCAGTGCCACCATTTTTGGACATCCCAACACCTCAAGCCTCCTAAAACAAGAACATAAAGACTCCACGAGAAAATTCCCCGTTTTCCTTAGAAAATTCCATTTCCGGCCATTTTTCGGTTGAAAAAACACGAGTGTTGGAGATCTGAAGAGATACATGGCTTCCAAAGGCATTAGACAAATCCGTGCCACCATTTTGGACATCGGAACACCCTCAAAGCCACCTAACACAAGAACATAAAGTCTCCGAGAGAAAATTCCCCGTTTTCCTTAGAAAATTCCATTTAAGGCAGTTTTCCATTTTGAAAAAGCATACGAGTGTTGGAGATACGAAGAGATACATGGCTTGCAAAGGCATTAGATCAATCCGTGCCACCATTTTGGACATCCCAACACCCTCAAAGCCAGCTAAAACAAGAACATAAAGACTCCATAGAGAAAATTCCCCGTTTTTCCTTAGAAAATTCCATTTCTGGTCATTTTTCGGCTGAAAAAACACGAGTGTTGGAGATCTAGAGATACATGAGCACCAAAGGCATTAGATCAAATCTGTGCCACCATTTTGGACATCCCAGAATCCTCACAGCCTCCTAAAGCAAGAAGATAAAAAGACTCCACAGAGAAAATTCCCCGTTTTCCTTAGAAAATTCCATTTCCGGCCGTTTTCGGTTGAAAAAGCACGAGTGTTGGAGATCTGAAGAGATACTATGGCTTCCAAAGGCAATAGATCAATCCGTGCCACCATTTTGGACATCTGACACCCTGAAAGCACACCTAACACAAGAACATAAAGACTCCCTGAGAGAAAATTCCCCGTTTTCCTTAGAAAATTCCAGTTCCGACCATTTTTCGGCTGAAAAACACGAGTGTTGGAGATCTGAAAGATACATGGCTTCCAAAGGCATTAGACAAATCCGTGCCACCATTTTGGACATCGAACACCACTAAAGCCTCCAAAACAAGAACATAAAGACTCCTGAGAGAAAATTCCCGTTTTCCTTAGAAAATTCCATTTCCGGCCATTTTTCGGCTGAAAAGCACGAGTGTTGGAGATCGAAGAGATACATGGCTTCCAAAGGCATTAGACAAATCCGTGCCACCATTTTGGAGATCCCGAACACCACTCCAAAGCCTCTAAAACAAGAACATAAAGACTCCATAGAGAAAATTCCCGTTTTCCTTAGAAATTTTTCATTTCCGGTCATTTTTCGGCTGAAAAACACGAGTGTTGTTGGAGATCTAAGAGATACATGGCTTCCAAAGGCATTAGACAAATCCGTGCCACCATTTTGGACATCCCAACACCCTCACAGCCTCCAAAAACAAGAACATAAAGACTCCTGAGAGAAAATTCCCGTTTTTCCTTAGAAAATTCCATTTCCGGCCATTTTTCGGCTGAAAAACACGAAGTGTTGGAGATCTGAAGAGATACATGGCTTCCAAAGGCAATAGATCAAATCCGTGCCACCATTTTTGGACATCTGAACACCCTCAAAGCCTCCTAAAACAAGAACACAAAAGAACGCCACAGAGAAATTCCACGTATTTCCTTAGAACATTCCATTTACGGCCATTTTCGGCTGAAAAAAGCACAGTGTTGATCTGAAGAGATACATGGCTTCCAAGGCATTAGACAAATCCGTGCCACCATTTTGGACATCCCAAGAATCCTCAAAGCCTCCAAAAACAAGAACATAAAGACTCCACAGAGAAAATTCACCGTTTTTCCTTAGAAATTCCATTTCCAGCCATTTTTCGGCTGAAAAAAATACAGTGTTGGAGATGCGAAGATACATGGCTTCCAAAGGCATTAGACAATCCGTGCCACCATTTTGGACATGCGGAACACCCTCAAAGCCTCTAAAACAAGAACATAAAGACTCCACGAGAGAAATTCCACGTTTTTCCTTAGAAAATTCCATTTCGCCATTTTTCGGCTGAAAAAGCACGAGTGTTAGAGATCTGAAGAGATACATGGCTTCCAAAGGCATTAGACAAATCCGTGCCACCATTTTGGACATCCCAACACCCTCAAAGCCTCCTAAAACAAGAACATAAAGACTCCATGAGAGAAATTCCCTGTTTTTCCTTAGAAAATCCATTTCCGGCTATTTTCGGCTGAAAAAAACGAGTGTTGGAGATGCGAAGAGATACATGGCTTCCAAAGGCATTAGATCAATCCGTGCCACCATTTGGACATCCCAACACCCTCAAAGCTCCAAAAACAAGAACATAAAGTGTCCACATGAAGAGAAAATTCCCGTTTTTCCTTAGAAAATTCCATTTCCGGCCATTTTTGGGCTGAAAAACACGAGTGTTGGAGATCTGAAGAGATACATGGCTTCCAAAGGCATTAGACAAATCCGTGCCACCATTTGAAATCCCAGCACCCTCAAAGCCTCCTAAAACAAGAACATAAAGACTCCATAGAGAAATTCCCCGTTTTTCCTTAGAAAATTCCATTTCCGGCCATTTTTCGGCTGAAAAAACACCGGTGTTGGAGATCTGAAGAGATACATGGCTTCCAAAGGCAATAGACAAGTCAGGTGCCACCATTTTGGACATCTGAACACCCTCAAAGCCTCCTAAAACAAGAACATAAAGACTCCATAGAGAAAATTCCCCGTTTTTCTTAGAAAATTCCATTTCCGGCCATTTTTGGGCTGAAAAAACACGAGTGTTGGAGATCGAAGAGATACATGGCTTCCAAAGGCATTAGACAAATCCGTGCCATTTTGGACATCCCAAGAATCCTCACAGCCAGCTAAAACAAGAACATAAAGTGTCCTGAGAGAAAAAATTCCCCGTTTTTCCTTAGAAAATTCCATTTCGGCCATTTTAAATTTGAAAAAACACGAGTGTTGGAGATCTGAAGAGATACATGGCTTCCAAAGGCATTAGACAAATCCGTGCCACCATTTGGAGATCGACACCCTCAAAGCCTCTAAAACAAGAACATAAAGACTCCATAGAAAAATTTCCCGTTTTCCTTAGAAAATTCCATTTCCGGCCATTTTCGGCTGAAAAAACACGAGTGTTGGAGATCTGAAGAGATACATGGCTTCCAAAGGCATTAGACAAATCCGTGCCACCATTTTGGACATCTGACACCCTCGAAGCCTCTAAAACAAGAACATAAAGTCTCCATAGAGAAAATTCCCCGTTTTCCTTAGAAAATTCCATTTACGGTCATTTTTTGAAAAAACACGAGTGTTGGAGATGCGAAGAGCCCCATGGCTTCCAAAGGCATTAGATCAATCTGCGCCATCATTTCGGACATCCCAGCACCCTTAAAGCCTGCTAAAACTAGAACATAAAGTGTCTACTGGAAGAAAATTCCCCATTTTTCCTTAGAAAATTCCATTTCCGGCCATTTTTCGGCTGAAAAAGCACGAGTGTTAGAGATCTGAAGAGATACACGGCTTCCAAAGGCAATAGATCAATCCGTGCCACCATTTTGGAGATCCCAACACCCTCAAAGCCTCCTAAAACAAGAACTATAAAGACTCCATAGAGAAAATTCCCGAATTTCCTTAGAAAATTCCATTTAGGCCATTTTGGCTGAAAAACAGAGTGTTGGAGATCTGAAGAGATACATGGCTTCAAAGGCATTAGATCAAATCTGTGCCACCATTTTGGACATCGGAACATCCTCAAAGCCTCCAAAAACAAGAACAAAGACTCCACAAAGAAAATTCCCGTTTTTCCTTAGAAAATTCCATTTCCGGTCATTTTTCGGCTGAAAAAACACGAGTGTTGGAGATCTGAAGAGATACATGGCTTCCAAAGGCAATAGATCAATCCGTGCCACCATTTTGGAGATCCCAACACCCTCAAAGCCTCCTAAAACAAGAACATAAAGACTCCATAGAGAAAATTCCCCGTTTTTCCTTAGAAAATTCCATTTCTGGTCATTTTTCGGCTGAAAAAACACGAGTGTTGGAGATCCTAAGAGATACATGGCTTCCAAAGGCATTAGATCAAATCTGTGCCACCATTTTGGACATCCCAAGAATCCTCACAGCCTCCAAAAACAAGAACATAAAGACTCTACAGAGAAAATTCCCCGTTTTTCCTTAGAAAATTCCATTTCCGGCCATTTTTAGAATTTGAAAAACCACGAGTGTTGGAGATGCGAAGAGATACATGGCTTCCAAAGGCATTAGACAAATCCGTGCCTGCATTTTGGACATCGGAACACCCTCAAAGCCTCCTAAAACAAGAACATAAAGACTCCACAGAGAAAATTCCCCGTTTTTCCTTAGAAAATTCCATTTCCGGCCATTTTTCGGCTGAAAAAACACGAGTGTTGGAGATCTGAAGAGATACATGGCTTCCAAAGGCATTAGAAAAATCTGTGCCACCATTTTGGACATCCCAAGAATCCTCAAAGCCTCCAAAAAAGAACATAAAGACTCCTGAGAAAATTCCCCGTTTTTCAGCAAAATTCCAGTTCCGAGCCATTTTCGGCTGAAAAAAACACGAGTGTTGGAGATCGAGGAAGTGCATGGCTTCCAAAGGCAATAGATCAATCCGTGCCACCATTTTGGAGATCCCAACACCCTCAAAGCCTCCTAAAACAAGAACATAAAGACTCCATAGAGAAAATTCCCCGTTTTTCCTTAGAAAATTCCATTTCTGGTCATTTTTCGGCTGAAAAAACACGAGTGTTGGAGATCTGAAGAGATACATGGCTTCCAAAGGCATTAGACAAATCTGTGCCACCATTTTGGACATCTGAACACCCTCAAAGCCTCCTAAAACAAGAACATAAAGACTCACAGAGAAATTCCCCGTTTTCCTTAGAAAATTCCATTTCGGCCATTTTTCGGCTGAAAAAACACAGTGTTAGAGATCTGAAGAGATACATGGCTTCCAAAGGCATTAGATCAATCCGTGCCACCATTTTGGACATCCCAACACCCTCAAAGCCTCCTAAAACAAGAACATAAAGACTCCACAGAGAAAATTCCCCGTTTTTCCTTAGAAAATTCCATTTCTGGTCATTTTTCGGCTGAAAAAACACGAGTGTTGGAGATCTGAAGAGATACATGGCTTCCAAAGGCATTAGAAAAATCTGTGCCACCATTTTGGACATCCCAAGAATCCTCAAAGCCTCCAAAAACAAGAACATAAAGACTCCACAGAGAAAATTCCCCGTTTTTCCTTAGAAAATTCCATTTCCGGCCATTTTTCGGCTGAAAAAACACGAGTGTTGGAGATCTGAAGAGATACATGGCTTCCAAAGGCAATAGATCAATCCGTGCCACCATTTTGGACATCCCAACACCCTCAAAGCCTCACAAAACAAGACTAAAGACTCATGAAAATTCGTTTTTAAATTTAGAAAACATTTTAGAATTTGCGAGTGTTGGAGATACGAGAAAGATCACGTCACAGGCAATAGATCCAAAAATTTTGGAGATCACGGCAAGTTAGCTCACAAAGCAAGAGCATAAAGACTCCAGCAGAAAAATTCGTTTTTCCTTAGAAAATTCCATTTTTGGTCATCTTTCGGCTGAAAAAACACGAGTGTTGATCTGAAGAAGATACATGGCTTCCAAAGGCATTAAATCAATCTGTGCCACCATTTTGGACATCCCAACACCCTCACAGCCAGCTAAAACAAGAACATAAAGTGTCCACAGAGAAAATTCCCGATTTTTCCTTAGAAAATTCCATTTCCGGCCATTTTCGGCTGAAAAAGCACTGTGTTGGAGATCTGAAGAGATACATGGCTTCCAAAGGCAATAGATCAATCCGTGCCACCATTTTGGACATCCCAACACCCTCAAAAGCCTCCTAAAACAAGAACATAAAAGACTCCCAGAGAAAATTCCCCCGTTTTCCTTAGAAATTCATTTTCTGGTCATTTTTCGGCTGAAAAACCACAGTGTTGGAGATCCTGAAGAGATACATGGCTTCAAAGGCATTAGACAAATCCGTGCCACCATTTTGGACATCGGAACACCCTCAAAGCCTCTAAAACAAGAACATAAAGACTCCACTGAAAATTCCCCGTTTTTCCTTAGAAAATTCCAGTTACAGTCATTTTTCGGTTGAAAAAAACACGAGTGTTGGAGATCTGAAGAGATACATGGCTTCCAAAGGCATTAGAAAAATCTGTGCCACCATTTTGGACATCCCAAGAATCCTCAAAGCCTCCAAAAACAAGAACATAAAGACTCCATAGAGAAAATTCCCCGTTTTTCCTTAGAAAATTCCATTTCTGGTCATTTTTCGGCTGAAAAAACACGAGTGTTGGAGATCTGAAGAGATACATGGCTTCCAAAGCCATTAGATCAATCCGTGCCACCATTTTGGACATCCCAACACCCTCAAAGCCTCCTAAAACAAGAACATAAAGACTCCACAGAGAAAATTCCCCGTTTTTCCTTAGAAAATTCCATTTATGGTCATTTTTCGGCTGAAAAAACACGAGTGTTGGAGATCTGAAGAGATACATGGCTTCCAAAGGCATTAGATCAATCCGTGCC
>CM029463.1:126038-198446 GCA_017140185.1 Eucalyptus polyanthemos subsp. polyanthemos
CCTGGGCCTGGGCCTGGGCCTGGGCCTGGGCCTGGGCCTGGGCCTGGGCCTGGGCCCTGAGCCTGGGCCTGGGCCTGGGCCTGAGCCTGGGCCTGGGCCTGAGGCCTGGGCCTGGGCCTGGGCCTGGGCCTGGGCCTGGGCCTGGGCCTGGGCCTGGGCCTGGGCCTGGGCCTGGGCCTGGGCCTGGGCCTGGGCCTGGGCCTGGGCCTGGGCCTGGGCCTGGGCCTGGGCCTGGGCCTGGGCCTGGGCCTGGGCCTGGGCCTGGGCCTGGGCCTGGGCCTGGGCCTGGGCCTGGGCCTGGGCCTGGGCCTGGGCCTGGGCCTGGGCCTGGGCCTGGGCCTGGGCCTGGGCCTGGGCCTGGGCCTGGGCCTGGGCCTGGGCCTGGGCCTGGGCCTGGGCCTGGGCCTGGGCCTAGGCCCTGGGCCTGGGCCTGGGCCTGGGCCTGGGCCTGGGCCTGGGCCTGGGCTGGGCCTGGGCCTGGGCCTGGGCCTGGGCCTGGGCCTGGGCCTGGGCCTGGGCCTGGCCCTGGGCCTGGGCCTGGGCCTGGGCCTGGGCCTGGGCCTGGGCCTGGGCCTGGGCCTGGGCCTGGGCCTGGGCCTGGGCCTGGGCCTGGGCCTGGGCCTGGGCCTGGGCCTGGGCCTGGGCCTGGGCCTGGGCCTGGGCCTGGGCCTGGGCCTGGGCCTGGGCCTGGGCCTGGGCCTGGGCCTGGGCCTGGGCCTGGGCCTGGGCCTGGGCCTGGGCCTGGGCCTGGGCCTGGGCCTGGGCCTGGGCCTGGGCCTGGGCCTGGGCCTGGGCCTGGGCCCTGGGCCTGGGCCTGGGCCTGGGCCTGGGCCTGGGCCTGGGCCTGGGCCTGGGCCTGGGCCTGGGCCTAGGCCTGGGCCTGGGCCTGGGCCTGGCCTGGGCCTGGGCCTGGGCCTGGGCCTGGGCCTGGGCCTGGGCCTGGGCCTAGGCCTGGGCCTGGGCCTGGGCCTGGGCCTGGGCCTGGGCCTGGGCCTGGGCCTGGGCCTGGGCCTGGGCCTGGGCCTGGGCCTGGGCCTGGGCCTGGGCCTGGGCCTGGGCCTGGGCCTGGGCCTGGGCCTGGGCCTGGGCCTGGGCCTGGGCCTGGGCCTGGGCCTGGGCCTGGGCCTGGGCCCTGGGCCTGGGCCTGGGCCTGGGCCTGGGCCTGGGCCTGGGCCTGGGCCTGGGCCTGGGCCTGGCCTGGGCCTGGGCCTGGGCCTGGGCCTGGGCCTGGGCCTGGGCCTGGGCCTGGGCCTGGGCCTGGGCCTGGGCCTGGGCCTGGGCCCCTGGGCCTGGGCCTGGGCCTGGGCCTGGGCCTGGGCCTGGGCCTGGGCCTGGGCCTGGGCCTGGGCCTGGGCCTGGGCCTGGGCCTGGGCCTGGGCCTGGGGGCCTGGGCCTGGGCCTGGGCCTGGGCCTGGGCCTGGGCCTGGGCCTGGGCCTGGGCCTGGGCCTGGGCCTGGGCCTGGGCCTGGGCCTGGGCCTGGGCCTGGGCCTGGGCCTGGGCCTGGGCCTGGGCCTGGGCCTGGGCCTGGGCCTGGGCCTGGGCCTGGGCCTGGGCCTGGGCCTGGGCCTGGGCCTGGGCCTGGGCCTGGGCCTGGGCCTGGGCCTGGGCCTGGGCCTGGGCCTGGGCCTGGGCCTGGGCCTGGGCCTGGGCCTGGGCCTGGGCCTGGGCCTGGGCCTGGGCCTGGGCCTGGGCCTGGGCCTGGGCCTGGGCCTGGGCCTGGGCCTGGGCCTGGGCCTGGGCCTGGGCCTGGGCCTGGGCCTGGGCCTGGGCCTGGGCCTGGGCCTGGGCCTGGGCCTGGGCCTGGGCCTAGGCCTGGGCCTGGGCCTGGGCCTGGGCCTGGGCCTGGGCCTGGGCCTGGGCCTGGGCCTGGGCCTGGGCCTGGGCCTGGGCCTGGGCCTGGGCCTGGGCCTGGGCCTGGGCCTGGGCCTGGGCCTGGGCCTGGGCCTGGGCCTGGGCCTGGGCCTGGGCCTGGGCCTGGGCCTGGGCCTGGGCCTGGGCCTGGGCCTGGGCCTGGGCCTGGGCCTGGGCCTGGGCCTGGGCCTGGGCCTGGGCCTGGGCCTGGGCCTGGGCCTGGGCCTGGGCCTGGGCCTGAGCCTGGGCCTGGGCCTGGGCCTGGGCCTGGGCCTGGGCCTGGGCCTGGGCCTGGCCTGGGCCTGGGCCTGGGCCTGGGCCTGGGCCTGGGCCTGGGCCTGGCCTGGGCCTGAGCCCTGGGCCTGGGCCTGGGCCTGGGCCTGGGCCTGGGCCTGGGCCTGGGCCTGGGCCTGGGCCTGGGCCTGGGCCTGGGCCTGGGCCTGGGCCTGGGCCTGGGCCTGGGCCTGGGCCTGGGCCTGGGCCTGGGCCTGGGCCTGGGCCTGGGCCTGGGCCTGGGCCTGGGCCTGGGCCTGGGCCTGGGCCTGGGCCCTGGGCCTGGGCCTGGGCCTGGGCCTGGGCCTGGGCCTGGGCCTGGGCCTGGGCCTGGGCCTGGGCCTGGGCCTGGGCCTGGGCCTGGGCCTGGGCCTGGGCCTGGGCCTGGGCCTGGGCCTGGGCCTGGGCCTGGGCCTGGGCCTGGGCCTGGGCCTGGGCCTGGGCCTGGGCCTGGGCCTGGGCCTGGGCCTGGGCCCTGGGCCTGGGCCTGGGCCTGGGCCTGGGCCTGGGCCTGGGCCTGGGCCTGGGCCTGGGCCTGGGCCTGGGCCTGGGCCTGGGCCTGGGCCTGGGCCTGGCCCTGGGCCTGGGCCTGGGCCTGGGCCTGGGCCTGGGCCTGGGCCTGGGCCTGGGCCTGGGCCTGGGCCTGGGCCTGGGCCTGGGCCTGGGCCTGGGCCTGGGCCTGGGCCTGGGCCTGGGCCTGGGCCTGGGCCTGGGCCTGGGCCTGGGCCTGGGCCTGGGCCTGGGCCTGGGCCTGGGCCTGGGCCTGGGCCTGGGCCTGGGCCTGGGCCTGGGCCTGGGCCTGGGCCTGGGCCTGGGCCTGGGCCTGGGCCTGGGCCTGGGCCTGGGCCTGGGCCTGGGCCTGGGCCTGGGCCTGGGCCTAGGCCTGGGCCTGGGCCTGGGCCTGGGCCTGGGCCTGGGCCTGGGCCTGGGCCTGGGCCTGGGCCTGGGCCTGGGCCTGGGCCTGGGCCTGGGCCTGGGCCTGGGCCTGGGCCTGGGCCTGGGCCTGGGCCTGGGCCTGGGCCTGGGCCTGGGCCTGGGCCTGGGCCTGGGCCTGGGCCTGGGCCTGGGCCCTGGGCCTGGGCCTGGGCCTGGGCCTGGGCCTGGGCCTGGGCCTGGGCCTGGGCCTGGGCCTGGGCCTGGGCCTGGGCCTGGGCCTGGGCCTGGGCCTGGGCCTGGGCCTGGGCCTGGGCCTGGGCCTGGGCCTGGGCCTGGGCCTGGGCCTGGGCCTGGGCCTGGGCCTGGGCCTGGGCCTGGGCCTGGGCCTGGGCCTGGGCCTGGGCCTGGGCCTGGGCCTGGGCCTGGGCCTGGGCCTGGGCCTGGGCCCTGGGCCTGGGCCTGGGCCTGGGCCTGGGCCTGGGCCTGGGGGCCTGGGCCTGGGCCTGGGCCTGGGCCTGGGCCTGGGCCTGGGCCTGGGCCTGGGCCTGGGCCTGGGCCTGGGCCTGGGCCTGGGCCTGGGCCTGGGCCTGGGCCTGGGCCTGGGCCTGGGCCTGGGCCTGGGCCTGGGCCTGGGCCTGGGCCTGGGCCTGGGCCTGGGCCTGGGCCTGGGCCTGGGCCTGGGCCTGGGCCTGGGCCTGGGCCTGGGCCTGGGCCTGGGCCTGGGCCTGGGCCTGGGCCTGGGCCTGGGCCTGGGCCTGGGCCTGGGCCTGGGCCTGGGCCTGGGCCTGGGCCTGGGCCTGGGCCTGGGCCTGGGCCTGGGCCTGGGCCTGGGCCTGGGCCTGGGCCTGGGCCTGGGCCTGGGCCTGGGCCTGGGCCTGGGCCTGGGCCTGGGCCTGGGCCTGGGCCTGGGCCTGGGCCTGGGCCTGGGCCTGGGCCTGGGCCTGGGCCTGGGCCTGGGCCTGGGCCTGGGCCTGGGCCTGGGCCTGGGCCTGGGCCTGGGCCTGGGCCTGGGCCTGGGCCTGGGCCTGGGCCTGGGCCTGGGCCTGAGCCTGGGCCTGGGCCTGGGCCTGGGCCTGGGCCTGGGCCTGGGCCTGGGCCTGGGCCTGGGCCTGGGCCTGGGCCTGGGCCTGGGCCTGGGCCTGGGCCTGGGCCTGGGCCTGGGCCTGGGCCTGGGCCTGGGCCTGGGCCTGGGCCTGGGCCTGGGCCTGGGCCTGGGCCTGGGCCTGGGCCTGGGCCTGGGCCTGGGCCTGGGCCTGGGCCTGGGCCTGGGCCTGGGCCTGGGCCTGGGCCTGGGCCTGGGCCTGGGCCTGGGCCTGGGCCTGGGCCTGGGCCTGGGCCTGGGCCTGGGCCTGGGCCTGGGCCTGGGCCTGGGCCTGGGCCTGGGCCTGGGCCTGGGCCTGGGCCTGGGCCTGGGCCTGGGCCTGGGCCTGGGCCTGGGCCTGGGCCTGGGCCTGGGCCTGGGCCTGGGCCTGGGCCTGGGCCTGGGCCTGGGCCTGGGCCTGGGCCTGGGCCTGGGCCTGGGCCTGGGCCCTGGGCCTGGGCCTGGGCCTGGGCCTGGGCCTGGGCCTGGGCCTGGGCCTGGGCCTGGGCCTGGGCCTGGGCCTGGGCCTGGGCCTGGGCCTGGGCCTGGGCCTGGGCCTGGGCCTGGGCCTGGGCCTGGGCCTGGGCCTGGGCCTGGGCCTGGGCCTGGGCCTGGGCCTGGGCCTGGGCCTGGGCCTGGGCCTGGGCCTGGGCCTGGGCCTGGGCCTGGGCCTGGGCCTGGGCCTGGGCCTGGGCCTGGGCCTGGGCCTAGGCCTGGGCCTGGGCCTGGGCCTGGGCCTGGGCCTGGGCCTGGGCCTGGGCCTGGGCCTGGGCCTGGGCCTGGGCCTGGGCCTGGGCCTGGGCCTGGGCCTGGGCCTGGGCCTGGGCCTGGGCCTGGGCCTGGGCCTGGGCCTGGGCCTGGGCCTGGGCCTGGGCCCTGGGCCTGGGCCTGGGCCTGGGCCTGGGCCTGGGCCCTGGGCCTGGGCCTGGGCCTGGGCCTGGGCCTGGGCCTGGGCCTGGGCCTGGGCCTGGGCCTGGGCCTGGGCCTGGGCCTGGGCCTGGGCCTGGGCCTGGGCCTGGGCCTGGGCCTGGGCCTGGGCCTGGGCCTGGGCCTGGGCCTGGGCCTGGGCCTGGGCCTGGGCCTGGGCCTGCCTGGCCTGGGCCTGGGCCTGGGCCTGGGCCTGGGCCTGGGCCTGGGCCTGGGCCTGGGCCTGGGCCTGGGCCTGGGCCTGGGCCTGGGCCTGGGCCTGGGCCTGGGCCTGGCCTGGGCCTGGGCCTGGGCCTGGGCCTGGGCCTGGGCCTGGGCCTGGGCCTGGCCTGGGCCTGGGCCTGGGCCTGGGCCTGGGCCTGGGCCTGGGCCTGGGCCTGGCCTGGGCCTGGGCCTGGGCCTGGGCCTGGGCCTGGGCCTGGGCCTGGGCCTGGGCCTGGGCCTGGGCCTGGGCCTGGGCCCTGGGCCTGGGCCTGGGCCTGGGCCTGGGCCTGGGCCTGGGCCTGGGCCTGGGCCTGGGCCTGGGCCTGGGCCCTGGGCCTGGGCCTGGGCCTGGGCCTGGGCCTGGGCCTGGGCCTGGGCCTGGGCCTGGGCCTGGGCCTGGGCCTGGGCCTGGGCCTGGGCCTGGGCCTGGGCCTGGGCCTGGGCCTGGGCCTGGGCCTGGGCCTGGGCCTGGGCCTGGGCCTGGGCCTGGGCCTGGGCCTGGGCCTGGGCCTGGGCCTGGGCCTGGGCCCTGGGCCTGGGCCTGGGCCTGGGCCTGGGCCTGGGCCTGGGCCTGGGCCTGGGCCTGGGCCTGGGCCTGGGCCTGGGCCTGGGCCTGGGCCTGGCCTGGGCCTGGGCCTGGGCCTGGGCCTGGGCCTGGGCCTGGGCCTGGGCCTGGGCCTGGGCCTGGGCCTGGGCCTGGGCCTGGGCCTGGGGGCCTGGGCCTGGGCCTGGGCCTAGGCCTGGGCCTGGGCCTGGGCCTGGGCCTGGGCCTGGGCCTGGGCCTGGGCCTGGGCCTGGGCCTGGGCCTGGGCCTGGGCCTGGGCCTGGGCTGGGCCTGGGCCTGGGCCTGGGCCTGGGCCTGGGCCTGGGCCTGGGCCTGGGCCTGGGCCTGGGCCTGGGCCTGGGCCTGGGCCTGGGCCTGGGCCTGGGCCTGGGCCTGGGCCTGGGCCTGGGCCTGGGCCTGGGCCTGGGCCTGGGCCTGGGCCTGGGCCTGGGCCTGGGCCTGGGCCTGGGCCTGGGCCTGGGCCTGGGCCTGGGCCTGGGCCTGGGCCTGGGCCTGGGCCTGGGCCCTGGGCCTGGGCCTGGGCCTGGGCCTGGGCCTGGGCCTGGGCCTGGGCCTGGGCCTGGGCCTGGGCCTGGGCCTGGGCCTGGGCCTGGGCCTGGGCCTGGGCCTGGGCCTGGGCCTGGGCCTGGGCCTGGGCCTGGGCCTGGGCCTGGGCCTGGGCCTGGGCCTGGGCCTGGGCCTGGGCCTGGGCCTGGGCCTGGGCCTGGGCCTGGGCCTGGGCCTGGGCCTGGGCCTGGGCCTGGGCCTGGGCCTGGGCCTGGGCCTGGGCCTGGGCCTGGGCCCTGGGCCTGGGCCTGGGCCTGGGCCTGGGCCTGGGCCTGGGCCTGGGCCTGGGCCTGGGCCTGGGCCTGGGCCTGGGCCTGGGCCTGGGCCTGGGCCTGGGCCCTGGGCCTGGGCCTGGGCCTGGGCCTGGGCCTGGGCCTGGGCCTGGGCCTGGGCCTGGGCCTGGGCCTGGGCCTGGGCCTGGGCCTGGGCCTGGGCCTGGGCCTGGGCCTGGGCCTGGGCCTGGGCCTGGGCCTGGGCCTGGGCCTGGGCCTGGGCCTGGGCCTGGGCCTGGGCCTGGGCCTGGGCCTGGGCCTGGGCCTGGGCCTGGGCCTGGGCCTGGGCCTGGGCCTGGGCCTGGGCCTGGGCCTGGGCCTGGGCCTGGGCCTGGGCCTGGGCCTGGGCCTGGGCCTGGGCCTGGGCCTGGGCCTGGGCCTGGGCCTGGGCCTGGGCCTGGGCCTGGGCCTGGGCCTGGGCCTGGGCCTGGGCCTGGGCCTGGGCCTGGGCCTGGGCCTGGGCCTGGGCCTGGGCCTGGGCCTGGGCCTGGGCCTGGGCCTGGGCCTGGGCCTGGGCCTGGGCCTGGGCCTGGGCCTGGGCCTGGGCCTGGGCCTGGGCCTGGGCCTGGGCCTGGGCCTGGGCCTGGGCCTGGGCCTGGGCCTGGGCCTGGGCCTGGGCCTGGGCCTGGGCCTGGGCCTAGGCCTGGGCCTGGGCCTGGGCCTGGGCCTGGGCCTGGGCCTGGGCCTGGGCCTGGGCCTGGGCCTGGGCCTGGGCCTGGGCCTGGGCCTGGGCCTGGGCCTGGGCCTGGGCCTGGGCCTGGGCCTGGGCCTGGGCCTGGGCCTGGGCCTGGGCCTGGGCCTGGGCCTGGGCCTGGGCCTGGGCCTGGGCCTGGGCCTGGGCCTGGGCCTGGGCCTGGGCCTGGGCCTGGGCCTGGGCCTGGGCCTGGGCCTGGGCCTGGGCCTGGGCCTGGGCCTGGGCCTGGGCCTGGGCCTGGGCCTGGGCCTGGGCCTGGGCCTGGGCCTGGGCCTGGGCCTGGGCCTGGGCCTGGGCCTGGGCCTGGGCCTGGGCCTGGGCCTGGGCCTGGGCCTGGGCCTGGGCCTGGGCCTGGGCCTGGGCCCTGGGCCTGGGCCTGGGCCTGGGCCTGGGCCTGGGCCTGGGCCTGGGCCTGGGCCTGGGCCTGGGCCTGGGCCTGGGCCTGGGCCTGGGCCTGGGCCTGGGCCTGGGCCTGGGCCTGGGCCTGGGCCTGGGCCTGGGCCTGGGCCTGGGCCTGGGCTGGGCCTGGGCCTGGGCCTGGGCCTGGGCCTGGGCCTGGGCCTGGGCCTGGGCCTGGGCCTGGGCCTGGGCCTGGGCCTGGGCCTGGGCCTGGGCCTGGGCCTGGGCCTGGGCCTGGGCCTGGGCCTGGGCCTGGGCCTGGGCCTGGGCCTGGGCCTGGGCCTGGGCCTGGGCCTGGGCCCTGGGCCTGGGCCTGGGCCTGGGCCTGGGCCTGGGCCTGGGCCCTGGGCCTGGGCCTGGGCCTGGGCCTGGGCCTGGGCCTGGGCCTGGGCCTGGGCCTGGGCCTGGGCCTGGGCCCTGGGCCTGGGCCTGGGCCTGGGCCTGGGCCTGGGCCTGGGCCTGGGCCTGGGCCTGGGCCTGGGCCTGGGCCTGGGCCTGGGCCTGGGCCTGGGCCTGGGCCTGGGCCTGGGCCTGGGCCTGGGCCTGGGCCTGGGCCTGGGCCTGGGCCTGGGCCTGGGCCTGGGCCTGGGCCTGGGCCTGGGCCCTGGGCCTGGGCCTGGGCCTGGGCCTGGGCCTGGGCCTGGGCCTGGGCCTGGGCCTGGGCCTGGGCCTGGGCCTGGGCCTGGGCCTGGGCCTGGGCCTGGGCCTGGGCCTGGGCCTGGGCCTGGGCCTGGGCCTGGGCCTGGGCCTGGGCCTGGGCCTGGGCCTGGGCCTGGGCCTGGGCCTGGGCCTGGGCCTGGGCCTGGGCCTGGGCCTGGGCCTGGGCCTGGGCCTGGGCCTGGGCCTGGGCCTGGGCCTGGGCCTGGGCCTGGGCCTGGGCCTGGGCCTGGGCCTGGGCCTGGGCCTGGGCCTGGGCCTGGGCCTGGGCCTGGGCCTGGGCCTGGGCCTGGGCCTGGGCCTGGGCCTGGGCCTGGGCCTGGGCCTGGGCCTGGGCCTGGGCCTGGGCCTGGGCCTGGGCCTGGGCCTGGGCCTGGGCCTGGGCCTGGGCCTGGGCCTGGGCCTGGGCCTGGGCCTGGGCCTGGGCCTGGGCCTGGGCCTGGGCCTGGGCCTGGGCCTGGGCCTGGGCCTGGGCCTGGGCCTGGGCCTGGGGGCCTGGGCCTGGGCCTGGGCCTGGGCCTGGGCCTGGGCCTGGGCCTGGGCCTGGGCCTGGGCCTGGGCCTGGGCCTGGGCCTGGGCCTGGGCCTGGGCCTGGGCCTGGGCCTGGGCCTGGGCCTGGGCCTGGGCCTGGGCCTGGGCCTGGGCCTGGGCCTGGGCCTGGGCCTGGGCCCTGGGCCTGGGCCTGGGCCTGGGCCTGGGCCTGGGCCTGGGCCTGGGCCTGGGCCTGGGCCTGGGCCTGGGCCTGGGCCTGGGCCTGGGCCTGGGCCTGGGCCTGGGCCTGGGCCTGGGCCTGGGCCTGGGCCTGGGCCTGGGCCTGGGCCTGGGCCTGGGCCTGGGCCTGGGCCTGGGCCTGGGCCTGGGCCTGGGCCTGGGCCTGGGCCTGGGCCTGGGCCTGGGCCTGGGCCTGGGCCTGGGCCTGGGCCTGGGCCTGGGCCTGGGCCTGGGCCTGGGCCTGGGCCTGGGCCTGGGCCTGGGCCTGGGCCTGGGCCTGGGCCTGGGCCTGGGCCTGGGCCTGGGCCTGGGCCTGGGCCTGGGCCTGGGCCTGGGCCTGGGCCTGGGCCTGGGCCTGGGCCTGGGCCTGGGCCTGGGCCTGGGCCTGGGCCTGGGCCTGGGCCTGGGCCTGGGCCTGGGCCTGGGCCTGGGCCTGGGCCTGGGCCTGGGCCTGGGCCTGGGCCTGGGCCTGGGCCTGGGCCTGGGCCTGGGCCTGGGCCTGGGCCTGGGCCTGGGCCTGGGCCTGGGCCTGGGCCTGGGCCTGGGCCTGGGCCTGGGCCTGGGCCTGGGCCTGGGCCTGGGCCTGGGCCTGGGCCTGGGCCTGGGCCTGGGCCTGGGCCTGGGCCTGGGCCTGGGCCTGGGCCTGGGCCTGGGCCTGGGCCTGGGCCTGGGCCTGGGCCTGGGCCTGGGCCTGGGCCTGGGCCTGGGCCTGGGCCTGGGCCTGGGCCTGGGCCTGGGCCTGGGCCTGGGCCTGGGCCTGGGCCTGGGCCTGGGCCCTGGGCCTGGGCCTGGGCCTGGGCCTGGGCCTGGGCCTGGGCCTGGGCCTGGGCCTGGGCCTGGGCCTAGGCCTGGGCCTGGGCCTGGGCCTGGGCCTGGGCCTGGGCCTGGGCCTGGGCCTGAGCCTGGGCCTGGGCCTGGGCCTGGGCCTGGGCCTGGGCCTGGGCCTGGGCCTGGGCCTGGGCCTGGGCCTGGGCCTGGGCCTGGGCCTGGGCCTGGGCCTGGGCCTGGGCCTGGGCCTGGGCCTGGGCCTGGGCCTGGGCCTGGGCCTGGGCCTGGGCCTGGGCCTGGGCCTGGGCCTGGGCCTGGGCCTGGGCCTGGGCCTGGGCCTGGGCCTGGGCCTGGGCCTGGGCCTGGGCCTGGGCCTGGGCCTGGGCCTGGGCCTGGGCCTGGGCCTGGGCCTGGCCTGGGCCTGGGCCTGGGCCTGGGCCTGGGCCCTGGGCCTGGGCCTGGGCCTGGGCCTGGGCCTGGGCCTGGGCCTGGGCCTGGGCCTGGGCCTGGGCCTGGGCCTGGGCCTGGGCCTGGGCCTGGGCCTGGGCCTGGGCCTGGGCCTGGGCCTGGGCCTGGGCCTGGGCCTGGGCCTGGGCCTGGGCCTGGGCCTGGGCCTGGGCCTGGGCCTGGGCCTGGGCCTGGGCCTGGGCCTGGGCCTGGGCCTGGGCCTGGGCCTGGGCCTGGGCCTGGGCCTGGGCCTGGGCCTGGGCCTGGGCCTGGGCCTGGGCCTGGGCCTGGGCCTGGGCCTGGGCCTGGGCCTGGGCCTGGGCCTGGGCCTGGGCCTGGGCCTGGGCCTGGGCCTGGGCCTGGGCCTGGGCCTGGGCCTGGGCCTGGGCCTGGGCCTGGGCCTGGGCCTGGGCCTGGGCCTGGGCCTGGGCCTGGGCCTGGGCCTGGGCCTGGGCCTGGGCCTGGGCCTGGGCCTGGGCCTGGGCCTGGGCCTGGGCCTGGGCCTGGGCCTGGGCCTGGGCCTGGGCCTGGGCCTGGGCCTGGGCCTGGGCCTGGGCCTGGGCCTGGGCCTGGGCCTGGGCCTGGGCCTGGGCCTGGGCCTGGGCCTGGGCCTGGGCCTGGGCCTGGGCCTGGGCCTGGGCCTGGGCCTGGGCCTGGGCCTGGGCCTGGGCCTGGGCCTGGGCCTGGGCCTGGGCCTGGGCCTGGGCCTGGGCCTGGGCCTGGGCCTGGGCCTGGGCCTGGGCCTGGGCCTGGGCCTGGGCCTGGGCCTGGGCCTGGGCCTGGGCCTGGGCCTGGGCCTGGGCCTGGGCCTGGGCCTGGGCCTGGGCCTGGGCCTGGGCCTGGGCCTGGGCCTGGGCCTGGGCCTGGGCCTGGGCCTGGGCCTGGGCCTGGGCCTGGGCCTGGGCCTGGGCCTGGGCCTGGGCCTGGGCCTGGGCCTGGGCCTGGGCCTGGGCCTGGGCCTGGGCCTGGGCCTGGGCCTGGGCCTGGGCCTGGGCCTGGGCCTGGGCCTGGGCCTGGGCCTGGGCCTGGGCCTGGGCCTGGGCCTGGGCCTGGGCCTGGGCCTGGGCCTGGGCCTGGGCCTGGGCCTGGGCCTGGGCCTGGGCCTGGGCCTGGGCCTGGGCCTGGGCCTGGGCCTGGGCCTGGGCCTGGGCCTGGGCCTGGGCCTGGGCCTGGGCCTGGGCCTGGGCCTGGGCCTGGGCCTGGGCCTGGGCCTGGGCCTGGGCCTGGGCCTGGGCCTGGGCCTGGGCCTGGGCCTGGGCCTGGGCCTGGGCCTGGGCCTGGGCCTGGGCCTGGGCCTGGGCCTGGGCCTGGGCCTGGGCCTGGGCCTGGGCCTGGGCCTGGGCCTGGGCCTGGGCCTGGGCCTGGGCCTGGGCCTGGGCCTGGGCCTGGGCCTGGGCCTGGGCCTGGGCCTGGGCCTGGGCCTGGGCCTGGGCCTGGGCCTGGGCCTGGGCCTGGGCCTGGGCCTGGGCCTGGGCCTGGGCCTGGGCCTGGGCCTGGGCCTGGGCCTGGGCCTGGGCCTGGGCCTGGGCCTGGGCCTGGGCCTGGGCCTGGGCCTGGGCCTGGGCCTGGGCCTGGGCCTGGGCCTGGGCCTGGGCCTGGGCCTGGGCCTGGGCCTGGGCCTGGGCCTGGGCCTGGGCCTGGGCCTGGGCCTGGGCCTGGGCCTGGGCCTGGGCCTGGGCCTGGGCCTGGGCCTGGGCCTGGGCCTGGGCCTGGGCCTGGGCCCTGGGCCTGGGCCTGGGCCTGGGCCTGGGCCTGGGCCTGGGCCTGGGCCTGGGCCTGGGCCTGGGCCTGGGCCTGGGCCTGGGCCTGGGCCTGGGCCTGGGCCTGGGCCTGGGCCTGGGCCTGGGCCTGGGCCTGGGCCTGGGCCTGGGCCTGGGCCTGGGCCTGGGCCTGGGCCTGGGCCTGGGCCTGGGCCTGGGCCTGGGCCTGGGCCTGGGCCTGGGCCTGGGCCTGGGCCTGGGCCTGGGCCTGGGCCTGGGCCTGGGCCTGGGCCTGGGCCTGGGCCTGGGCCTGGGCCTGGGCCTGGGCCTGGGCCTGGGCCTGGGCCTGGGCCTGGGCCTGGGCCTGGGCCTGGGCCTGGGCCTGGGCCTGGGCCTGGGCCTGGGCCTGGGCCTGGGCCTGGGCCTGGGCCTGGGCCTGGGCCTGGGCCTGGGCCTGGGCCTGGGCCTGGGCCTGGGCCTGGGCCTGGGCCTGGGCCTGGGCCTGGGCCTGGGCCTGGGCCTGGGCCTGGGCCTGGGCCTGGGCCTGGGCCTGGGCCTGGGCCTGGGCCTGGGCCTGGGCCTGGGCCTGGGCCTGGGCCTGGGCCTGGGCCTGGGCCTGGGCCTGGGCCTGGGCCTGGGCCTGGGCCTGGGCCTGGGCCTGGGCCTGGGCCTGGGCCTGGGCCTGGGCCTGGGCCTGGGCCTGGGCCTGGGCCTGGGCCTGGGCCTGGGCCTGGGCCTGGGCCTGGGCCTGGGCCTGGGCCTGGGCCTGGGCCTGGGCCTGGGCCTGGGCCTGGGCCTGGGCCTGGGCCTGGGCCTGGGCCTGGGCCTGGGCCTGGGCCTGGGCCTGGGCCTGGGCCTGGGCCTGGGCCTGGGCCTGGGCCTGGGCCTGGGCCTGGGCCTGGGCCTGGGCCTGGGCCTGGGCCTGGGCCTGGGCCTGGGCCTGGGCCTGGGCCTGGGCCTGGGCCTGGGCCTGGGCCTGGGCCTGGGCTGGGCCTGGGCCTGGGCCTGGGCCTGGGCCTGGGCCTGGGCCTGGGCCTGGGCCTGGGCCTGGGCCTGGGCCTGGGCCTGGGCCTGGGCCTGGGCCTGGGCCTGGGCCTGGGCCTGGGCCTGGGCCTGGGCCTGGGCCTGGGCCTGGGCCTGGGCCTGGGCCTGGGCCTGGGCCTGGGCCTGGGCCTGGGCCTGGGCCTGGGCCTGGGCCTGGGCCTGGGCCTGGGCCTGGGCCTGGGCCTGGGCCTGGGCCTGGGCCTGGGCCTGGGCCTGGGCCTGGGCCTGGGCCTGGGCCTGGGCCTGGGCCTGGGCCTGGGCCTGGGCCTGGGCCTGGGCCTGGGCCTGGGCCTGGGCCTGGGCCTGGGCCTGGGCCTGGGCCTGGGCCTGGGCCTGGGCCTGGGCCTGGGCCTGGGCCTGGGCCTGGGCCTGGGCCTGGGCCTGGGCCTGGGCCTGGGCCTGGGCCTGGGCCTGGGCCTGGGCCTGGGCCTGGGCCTGGGCCTGGGCCTGGGCCTGGGCCTGGGCCTGGGCCTGGGCCTGGGCCTGGGCCTGGGCCTGGGCCTGGGCCTGGGCCTGGGCCTGGGCCTGGGCCTGGGCCTGGGCCTGGGCCTGGGCCTGGGCCTGGGCCTGGGCCTGGGCCTGGGCCTGGGCCTGGGCCTGGGCCTGGGCCTGGGCCTGGGCCTGGGCCTGGGCCTGGGCCTGGGCCTGGGCCTGGGCCTGGGCCTGGGCCTGGGCCTGGGCCTGGGCCTGGGCCTGGGCCTGGGCCTGGGCCTGGGCCTGGGCCTGGGCCTGGGCCTGGGCCTGGGCCTGGGCCTGGGCCTGGGCCTGGGCCTGGGCCTGGGCCTGGGCCTGGGCCTGGGCCTGGGCCTGGGCCTGGGCCTGGGCCTGGGCCTGGGCCTGGGCCTGGGCCTGGGCCTGGGCCTGGGCCTGGGCCTGGGCCTGGGCCTGGGCCTGGGCCTGGGCCTGGGCCTGGGCCTGGGCCTGGGCCTGGGCCTGGGCCTGGGCCTGGGCCCTGGGCCTGGGCCTGGGGGCCTGGGCCTGGGCCTGGGCCTGGGCCTGGGCCTGGGCCTGGGCCTGGGCCTGGGCCTGGGCCTGGGCCTGGGCCTGGGCCTGGGCCTGGGCCTGGGCCTGGGCCTGGGCCTGGGCCTGGGCCTGGGCCTGGGCCTGGGCCTGGGCCTGGGCCTGGGCCTGGGCCTGGGCCTGGGCCTGGGCCTGGGCCTGGGCCTGGGCCTGGGCCTGGGCCTGGGCCTGGGCCTGGGCCTGGGCCTGGGCCTGGGCCTGGGCCTGGGCCTGGGCCTGGGCCTGGGCCTGGGCCTGGGCCTGGGCCTGGGCCTGGGCCCTGGGCCTGGGCCTGGGCCTGGGCCTGGGCCTGGGCCTGGGCCTGGGCCTGGGCCTGGGCCTGGGCCTGGGCCTGGGCCTGGGCCTGGGCCTGGGCCTGGGCCTGGGCCTGGGCCTGGGCCTGGGCCTGGGCCTGGGCCTGGGCCTGGGCCTGGGCCTGGGCCTGGGCCTGGGCCTGGGCCTGGGCCTGGGCCTGGGCCTGGGCCTGGGCCTGGGCCTGGGCCTGGGCCTGGGCCTGGGCCTGGGCCTGGGCCTGGGCCTGGGCCTGGGCCTGGGCCTGGGCCTGGGCCTGGGCCTGGGCCTGGGCCTGGGCCTGGGCCTGGGCCTGGGCCTGGGCCTGGGCCTGGGCCTGGGCCTGGGCCTGGGCCTGGGCCTGGGCCTGGGCCTGGGCCTGGGCCTGGGCCTGGGCCTGGGCCTGGGCCTGGGCCTGGGCCTGGGCCTGGGCCTGGGCCTGGGCCTGGGCCTGGGCCTGGGCCTGGGCCTGGGCCTGGGCCTGGGCCTGGGCCTGGGCCTGGGCCTGGGCCTGGGCCTGGGCCTGGGCCTGGGCCTGGGCCTGGGCCTGGGCCTGGGCCTGGGCCTGGGCCTGGGCCTGGGCCTGGGCCTGGGCCTGGGCCTGGGCCTGGGCCTGGGCCTGGGCCTGGGCCTGGGCCTGGGCCTGGGCCTGGGCCTGGGCCTGGGCCTGGGCCTGGGCCTGGGCCTGGGCCTGGGCCTGGGCCTGGGCCTGGGCCTGGGCCTGGGCTGGGCCTGGGCCTGGGCCTGGGCCTGGGCCTGGGCCTGGGCCTGGGCCTGGGCCTGGGCCCTGGGCCTGGGCCTGGGCCTGGGCCTGGGCCTGGGCCTGGGCCTGGGCCTGGGCCTGGGCCTGGGCCTAGGCCTGGGCCTGGGCCTGGGCCTGGGCCTGGGCCTGGGCCTGGGCCTGGGCCTGGGCCTGGGCCTGGGCCTGGGCCTGGGCCTGGGCCTGGGCCTGGGCCTGGGCCTGGGCCTGGGCCTGGGCCTGGGCCTGGGCCTGGGCCTGGGCCTGGGCCTGGGGGCCTGGGCCTGGGCCTGGGCCTGGGCCTGGGCCTGGGCCTGGGCCTGGGCCTGGGCCTGGGCCTGGGCCTGGGCCTGGGCCTGGGCCTGGGCCTGGGCCTGGGCCTGGGCCTGGGCCTGGGCCTGGGCCCTGGGCCTGGGCCTGGGCCTGGGCCCTGGGCCTGGGCCTGGGCCTGGGCCTGGGCCTGGGCCTGGGCCTGGGCCTGGGCCTGGGCCCTAGGCCTAGGCCACCCTAAACCCTAAACCTAAACCCTAAACCCTAAACCCTAAACCCTAAACCCTAAACCCTAAACCCTAAACCCTAAACCCTAAACCCTAAACCCTAAACCCTAAACCCTAAACCCTAAACCCTAAACCCTAAACCCTAAACCCTAAACCCTAAACCCTAAACCCTAAACCCTAAACCCTAAACCCTAAACCCTAAACCCTAAACCCTAAACCCTAGACCCTAGACCCTAAACCCTAGACCCTAGACCCTAGACCCTAGACCCTAGACCCTAGACCCTAGACCCTAAACCCTAGACCCTAGACCCTAAACCCTAGACCCTAAACCCTAAACCCTAAACCCTAGACCCTAGACCCTAAAACCCTAAACCCTAAACCCTAGACCCTAAACCCTAGACCCTAAACCCTAGACCCTAGACCCTAAAACCCTAGACCCTAGACCCTAAAACCCTAGACCCTAGACCCTAGACCCTAGACCCTAGACCCTAGACCTAGACCCTAGACCCTAAACCCTAAACCCTAGACCCTAGACCCTAGACCCTAGACCCTAGACCCTAGACCCTAGACCCTACACCCTAGACCCTAAACCCTAGACCCTAAACCCTAAACCCTAAAATGGTTGGGGAATTAGAGTTGAGTCTATAGATAATGTTGTAGCTGTAGCTAAGAGTGATTCTAATGGTATCGATTGTGTCGTGTCTGTCACTGAGGATTCACCATTTGACGGATGGATAATGGATTCTAGTTGTTCATTTCATGCTACACCAAATAGAAGCTGGTTTATCACTTATCAATGCACAGATAGTGGTAAAGTCTAGTTAGGAAACAACGCTGATTGCGATGTCGTGGGTGTTGGTGATGTTGAAGTCAAAATGCATGATGGTATTTTGAGGACATTTACTAGAGTAACACACGATCCATAATTAAAAAATAACTGAATTTTCTTGGGTTTCTTAGATTCAGCTGATTGTAGCTATTCTTCTTAAAGTAGAGTTCTAAAGGTTACACTTGGGAAATAATGAATTATCTATTACCGGCGCCCCCTTCCCTGGAAATCCATCCTATTCACATGGATTTGAAGGTATTTAAGCACCACATATTTGCTCTTAAGGCAGAAGACATATACTCCTCATCATGTTCTTACTTCTCCCTTAGTCCTTGTAAACAAGTTCCTATTCGAAGGCCTTATCATTCTTCTTGATCTTTTGAACTAAATAAGCTGAATTTTAGGATCTTGCTCATGATGGTGGGAAGGGTTTTTTGAATACATAGATTCATTTTTATTGCTCCCCACAAGTATCACCTCTTTTGAACGCTTCTACAAATTTAATAGCTTTCATCTATCGCGTAATCGACATGTTTCCTTTATTTGGTGTCAAGGTTGCATCTTAAGCCTACATGTATCCCTTCTATAGAGAAATTGTAGATCATCAAAAGACTGAGCATGGAAGTGGCAAAAGTTGGTTTGATTGGTGAAATCTATTCGACCAGGAATGATTCAATTTATAGTAAATGTATATAAGTGTTGGTTTTGTCACCAAACCAGATACTAAAGGTTTCAATGTGAAGCCCACAAAAACAAGCAGCAAGATGAGATGCAAGGAGTTAATGTGGTTAATGATGAATCTTTGCTAAATAACTTATGTTTGTCTGTAGGGTTTGACTTGACGATAGATAAATGGTTTATTGATTCCGATACTTCTTTTCATTGCACCTCGCAAAGAGACGTATTTGATGATTATATTAGTGGAGATTTCGGACAAGTTGTTGTGGGAAACAGCCACATGTGTCCTATTGTTGGAAAGTGACCTGAGATTATAAACATCTTAGGTGAAGGACATCTAGTTTTGCGTGAAACTAGGCATATTCTAGAATTAAAGAAAAATCGAATTTCAACCAATAAACTTAACCAAGAAGGTTTGGTAACAACATTTGGATGTCGAGAGTGGAAGATAACCTCAAGGGTAAGATTAGTAGCAAAAGGAAAATGTACGGGTACACTTTACCTTCTCCAATGAGACAATATTAGTGATATGATTGCAACTACAATGGTTACAGGTAGTTAGTCTACTCTTTGGTATTATCATTTGGGACATCTTGGTGAAAAATGTGTAAAATAGTTATACTCGAATAAATTACTTCTGAGTTTGCAAAAAGTTGGGTTAGATTTTTGTGCGAATCGCATTTTATGAAAAATAGAAAGTTATTAGTTTTCAATTGAATGGACGACAAAATATGGGCTAGCAGTTAGAGTTGGTTCATACTAATGTATGAGGACCTGCTTAGGAACTCTCTTATGGTGGTAAGAGATATTTTATCACATTCATTGATGATGCGACAAGGAAGACTTAGGTCTATGCTCTTAAAGAAAAATCAAAAGTATTGGGGAAGTTCATAATGTGGAAGACCATGATAAAAAAAGAGACGGGTTATCAAATTGAAACTCTGAAGTCTAATAATGGTAGTGAATACACAAGTAAGGAATTTGTAGAATATTAAGTCGGGATGGCATGCACGGGTTAAAGACTATTCGTAGAACTTCTCAAGAGAACAGTGTAGCTGAAAGGATGAACAGGATTATTCTAGAACATGCGAGATGCATGAGGCTACACACGGATCTTCCGCTACACTTATGGGCTGTCACAGTTGATGTAGTTGTTTATCTTATCACTAGAAATCCATCAGTGCGTTGGATGGAGAAATACCACAAGAGCAGTGGTCAAGTAAAAAGTTAATTATTCACATCTAAAGGTGCTTGGTTATATTGCATATGATTTGACTGATAGGGAGGATAGGGAAAAGCTTGATGCTAAGCGCCAGAAGTGCATCTTTATCAAATACGGTGGTGATAAGTATGGCTATAGGCTTTGGGATTATGAGAATAACAAAGTCATTCTCAATTGAAATGTGATATTCCATAAAGAAAATATCTACAAGGATCGTCAGACAGAGTATGAGAATGTAAGAGAACCAAAATATGTTGAATTAAACACAATGCCCATGAAGATGTTTCTAGTAGATCAAAGTGCACTTGAAAGAGAGGTTCAAGATGAGCCTATTATCAATGAGGAGGTAGTTCAAGAGAAACACAGTGATTTGTAGCAAACTAACAATCCTAAAGTACCTATCTTGAGGAAGTATACATGTGTGAGAAAGCCAAAGGTAATTTTTTATCCATCAGTTAATATTATTATGAGCCATGTCTTATATACTGATTCAGGGGAATTAGAGACTTACGATGAGACAAAGATAGACACGCCTCACTTGTAGTAGGAGTGTGCTATGAAAGACGAGATGAATTCGTTATTTCATAACAAAACTTGAGAGTTGACCAAGTTGCCAACAGGTAAAAAAGCTTTGTTAAACAAATGGGTGTACAAAATATCAAATCTTTATTGGGAAGGCTTGATCCAAAAATCTTTGTGGTTATGGAACACTGAGGAAAAAAAGCTGAGACGGTGGTGGTGTGGTTCTGACATTTGTGGAGAAAGTATCTCGACGAAATTGAAGTATCGAATGTAAGGAGTCCAAAATTCTTCAGGTAGAACTTTTGTATTTAGAATGGAACAACTTGCTCCTGTGTCAATAAGAGCAATGACATTGATAGGTTTGGCAAACTTCGAGGTGAGGATTTTAACAGGGAAATGGGGACAGTGAGTATGACTTGAAAATATGTCAGGATTTGGTTCTGAAGATGTGGAAGATATGTGAAAGATGTCTTCAGATTCTGAGTCAGACTCAGTTTCACTGGAAGTTTGGTAAAAAGGAATGACACAAAGAGTTTGTTCAGTTGGTTCATCATCAGCAGAAAATAAGGATTCAATATCATCATTTTCAAGGGAAATACATGTTTCATTTTCAATCAAGTGATTCTGACATTTTTTCGCCTGAGGACAATTTTTGCCAAAATGTCATTTCTTGTTGCAAATGTAGCAACGGCTGGATTTCTTATGGCCTGTGCGATCCTTCTTCTTGCGTAGGTATCGCCATTTCTTCTTTTTCCGGAAATGCTTGGAGCCATGTTTGGATTTCTTAATCGAGTACTTCTTGTAGTGCTTTTTCTTCTGGGAATACTAGCCACAAGTACCATCGCAATCCTGTTTGGAGCATTTGATCTTTAACTTCTGGTGGGAACAAGCTGATTCAAGACGTTTGTCATATGTGATGTATGTCCAGACCATTCGGCGCTTTAAGCATAAATCTTCAAGGCATAGATGGACTTCTTGCTGAATTTCTCCCAATGGAACGTCTTGTATCCTTCTTTGCTTTCCAAAGAAAGATCTTTCAACCATCTGTGATAGCTCTTTAGGGATAGAAGTGAGGAAGACATGCTTTAGATTTAGATATGCGCCAATTTGGTAAAAGAGCTGAAGCATTAGTCGATAATGCTTATCAAGATGCTTTTTCTTAAGGGAGCAGCATCTTCTCTCGAAAAATTCTCTTCTTTTTAGCTCTTTGAGATCTCCGGGTGTTCCCACAAAAACATGATATAGATAAGTAAGGGCATGGCTGAAATTGGGTGACATTAGAAACATAATATGGTCCTGTTCTGTGAGTGATTGCCACCAGAATTTAAGGCTCCCTGTGAACCTTGTAACAAAATTGTAAAGGACATCATTCATATCATGATTGGTAATGGACTGTGTACTCAACCAAGTATGAAATTCTTCAAGTCTTTCTGGCCATTTTGGATGAGGAATATCGTCAATGGAGAAGAATTGTTTTGATGCCATAGACGCATGTCTAGTGGAAATACTTGTCTGTCCAAATTCTGGATCAGAATAGTTTGATTCCATTTCATAATCTGGAGGAGTGTCAGCCATGAATATTTGTGAAGTTGGTGGAACAATAGAGGGAGAATCGACTGTAGGATCTTAGAAGGATGAAGAAGAAGAAAGAGATGCTGAGTCTGATGTAGTAGAGGAAGTTTGTTCAGCAAACAGAATCTGTTTTTCTGGGATAACAGGATCAGGCTCAGGCTGTTGGGTATTAGGATCAATTTCTTGATTACCCAAATCCTTCAAAAAGGATTCTAATGGATTTGATAACATCATCTGGTTTGGCATTTCTCTTATAACAATTGAACTTGATTCTGTAGGTGAGTTTTTTTCTTTTCCTTTTTCCTTCTGTAGGGCTTTGAGACGATTTCGTATTTCTGCCATATCTGGTTCTCTTCTGGAGGTATCTTCTGGAATATTGGCAAAAACAGATGTTTTTGGATGTGGGGGTAGATACCCAATTCTAACAGGAGGTGCCAATGGATCGAAATTTCTGAACCTTCCTTCTTCAAGAAGTTGGATTTGCTTCTTGAGTTTGTCTATTTCTGGCTTTGGACTTTCAAGATAGTGGTACCCAAGATGTTGTCCTGATTCCAAGGCATGAAGCCTTTTCTGGAACTCAGAAAGTATCTTCTTGGTACTCTCATCATATCTTCGGAGATCTTGTTGCACATTTCCGATCTTGGAATCAATAGCCTTGAAGGCATTGTTCTGTGCCAACAGAGTCTTTGATTGCCAGTTTAGAACGGCTTCAGCAGCAGGGGTTTTCTTCTGTCTTCCATGTTCGTCCACGTCAGTAGGGGTAGGTATTTTGGGAACATGGCGGTACCTACCATGTGGATCAATAAACTCTTCTGTAGTAGGGAACGAGAGTTTAGAACTTTCCTTAACAAGAGGAGGAAAGTCAGTGTCTTGGAACATGGCAATAGAAGAAGTGGGTGGTGTTTCTGCTGGAACTTCGAGGGGGTAAGAGTGTTTCTTAGCCCATTTGAGGATTGGCTTATAAAACGGAAAGAGAGCTTGCCTTTTCTGGGGAGGAGGTGGAGGTGATTTTGGTGGATCTGGTAAGTTTTGAGATGTAGTACCAGACTCTGATTGTGGAGGTGGTGCATAAGACACCATGAACTGGTATCTATCACCCTCACCAAGAGTATCTACAGAGGAATCTCCGTCTAAGTACCTTTGGTACATCTTATCTTTTGGCTTTTTCCGTCAAGGTGGAGATTTGGCAAGAGGGTCTACATGGTCGAGGGAGTTTAGACAATAGGAACATAGGCAAAAAGGATCCCAAAAACAATGACCATACTTGTCTTTATAGTAATTAACAGGATGTCCATCACCGTCAAAGTGACGAACATGCTTTTTTGGATCTGGTTCGGAAATGGATTCAATAATACATGGCTTAATCATGAGGATGGTCTGGAAGATAAAAGGACCTTCTTCTTTTTCCTTGCCAAATTTGATGAAAACAGTTCCATCTATTTTCCGTACAAACTCTGAGTTCGTGGACTAGAAAGGCTTGTTATGCTGGTGTAGCTTTTCGTAGTTGGTGATCCAAGTCTCTGGAAGGAGCTTGGCCAACGTATCCTTTGGGATCTGTCTAGGAACATGGATGCAGGACGCCTGGTCATTCTGCATGGAGATGAACAACGCATCTTCATTACCATTGTTGAAGTTGAGGTCAAGAGCATGGTTCTGCACTCGATAAACCATTTGGTAATGTAGGGTTGCAACTACAGAGTCAGCAGTTTGGGGTGCTCTAGTGAGCTGGACTTGTACTTTCAAAAAAGAAAGTAGTTGAGGGTCTGAAAGAGCGATGTTGAAGTTTGGATATAAAGTCACAAAGACTGTTCCGGCATTCAGAGTGGTTTGAACAGTACCAATGCAAGTATGCTGGTATTGTAAAAACCTGGTATCTAACAAAGCAATTCTTGCCACTACTGGCAAACCTTTTCTACCATGAAAAGTGAGAGCAAGACGAATAGCTCCATAGTGGACATGAGAATATCCCTGTTGAACCCATTGTCTGGGAAATTCTTGAGGGATCTAGAGAGTAACAAAATACTCTTTTTCAGTGGCAGGAATGGGATGCTGGTCAAATTTAGAGGACTGAACATACTCCTTTACTTGCTTTGGGGTCTGGTGAATAAGTTGACGAATGGAGCGGATAGGTGAGAATGATGAGGTGGGTTTAGCAAAAGCATAATAGGGGTTCATAAGAGGAAGCTAAGTTTCGGAGATCTTGGTTTCATCGCTAAGAGAGACTTCGTAAAGATAATCAATCTTAGAAGCATTGGAAACACGAAATTTTGAGAGGGCTGAGGATGAAGATGAAGAAGGAGCAAGAGAAATGGGTGCTTCGAGGATTTCTGGATCTGTCATGGTGTAAAAAGATCTTCTCAGCACTGGATTCACCTATCAAGCGCATGGAATGGATAATATCAAAAATGAAACCATGGCTCTGATACCATGAATGGACCTAGACTTAGAACCAGGGAAGGAAAGTAAATTTCCTGCAGGTATGCATCCCACATTGGGCGAACAACTCCCGTTCAAGCCCTTCAGGAACAGCCTTTTAGCAGAAAACTACTCAGCCCTTTAGTTCAGAGCCTAGAGACACCCAAAAATGCCAGGATGGAAATGTTTCTAACCTACCCAAGCTGCATTTCTCGAAGGATCATACCAGGCTAGAGAAGAAGAGGAATTTAGAAAACCATGGAGAGTTTTTCACAAAGCACACACTTTACTTCAAGGGACTCTGCCCAACACAATACATCATCATGGCCTTATATAGGCAAAGTGAGGTCACAAGGCAACAAACAAGGACCAAGCTCATGGGTCCGGGTACAAACAGGGGCAACGGAAATTTCCGGTAGGGAATTATTCGCACACTATGAACAGTAACTGTATTGTGAACAGTACATTCCCTAGCCTAGTGCTACAGTAAAAGTGAACAGTGACTCTGCTACAGTGAAAATTGTACTGACTCAACGGTCTCATCCGTCGCGAGCATTGTAGCTACAGACTGAGTCTGAGTCATCTGAGCTGTCTTCTAGGAGATGAGCTTCGTACTTCTGCTGAAGGGCTTCAAGATCTTCTGGTGAAAGGATCTGATTTAGCCTTCTTGATGAGGATGCTTGTACATGAGCCCAATAGGATGCTACTTCTTCTGCCCAGTTTGTGTTTTCACTTGTAGGACGAGCAGGAATGCTTGGCTGAGGCCAATTTGATGTCTATGCATAATACGATGTGTCCATGTTCTGGAATGAGGACGAAGGTCCTTATTCGTAGGGATCCTGGGACAGAGGACCTCCAAAGCATGCATAGGGGTCTTGAGTAGACTGGACAATGTCGTCTCCGCTTGTCATTTCATGCTTTTGGGACGATGCAGCTTGTCTGTACTGATTGAGTGCTTCCTTAGCTTCTGGTGCTAGGTCATAATGATCCCACGTAGTGGGTACATTATTCCAAATATCTTCAGGAATGATTTTGTGTTCTTGGCATAGGATTCGCTGGAGTTCTCGGTACTCGTTTTCACAAAATCTAACAGATCTTGGATAAGATTTGTGAATCCGGGCTTCTCGGATTTTCAAGTGGGGTTTATATGATGTGGTTCCTATTTCAAGTGGCTTATCCAAAATACTACCATTATTTCTGCAAAAATTCCATGGACGTCGGAAAAACAGGATGGTGTGAACCTCAGGATTTGGTGTCATGGTTCTCAGTTCATTTTCTAAGTCTTGTTTCCAACATGTAGGATGATAAAACCAATTAAGAAAGTCTAAGAGATTCTTATCACTTTCTTTTTCAATGTTTCTTCCTAGCATGAAAATTCTTGTGAGGTTGGCAATGAATCTTCTGGTGGGAATTTCGATGGCTATTAAGTACTTATTGGTTAAGTACCATAACAGCGTTTTGAGCTGGTCAAGGAAATCATCTTCTTTCCAGATAAGAAGATGGATGAAAGGATAATTCAAATTTAACCCGAAAGGATAAAGAATTGAACCTCCATTGAATCTGAATAGGTCTGTGTGGGATTGCCACATGAGGTTCTCCAGGTTCTCAGTAAGACTGTCATTCTGGATTTGCTGAATAATCTCTTGAGGAAATTTTCAGCTTGGCAAGTCTTTGATCTTCTCAATCTTGTATTTCACACCATGATTGAGCATATGGAACGCAGGTCTCTTGATGTACATGTTGATCTCGGTTGGTACTTTTGGTCTTGACAAAAAATCAGCAAGCACATTCTTTTTTCCAGGAATGTGCTTGGTTTCAAAAGAGTATTTTGAAAACCATTCAGCCCATCGAAGCAGTTAAGAGTTTGGAATCTGCTTCTGTTTAAACTTGGTCATCTGAAGAAAAGATGCCATGTCTAATTCTACCAAGAAGTGATGGCCGATGAGATGAAATTCAAACTTTTTGATTCCATTTTTTTGCTAGGATTTCTTTGAAAGTGGAATGGTAATGCATTTCAGCTTGAGAAAACTTTCCACTTTTGTGAGCACAAAGGAGTCTCTTACCATCAATTTCTTCAAATAGGACGGCTGCCCAGTATTCATCACTGGCGTCAGTTTGAAGAATTCTTTTTGTTGATGGTATTTGCGGTGGTGGGAGATTCGCATAATCTCCTTAAGCTCGGCTTTTTTGCTTTAGTCTGAGTTTTTCCCCAAGGTGGGGAGTTCTTTTTCAGCATAGATTGCAAAGGAATCAGAGACTTTGCAATATTTGGGACAAAATCCCTGAGATAATTGATTATCCCAAGAAATTGCTGAACTTGTTTTGTTGTGAAGTTATCTTGAGGAAACTTCAATAATTCTTGAGCAATATGTGGCCCTGGATAGTATGTACCTTTGTTGAGGTGCATACCAATAAATTCAATTTATGTCTGGGCAATGTTCATTTTTCTTTGAGAGAGCATAATGCCATGCTTTCTCACTATTTCTGCGAATTGCTCAAGGAGTTGACAGTGTGACTGTTCATCAGGACTGTAGAGTAGAATATCTTCGATATATACAGCTGCACTTGACAAGATTGGTTGGAAAATACGGCACATGGCCTTCTGAAAAAGGGATGGTGCTACCTTTAAACCAAAAGGAAGAACTTTCCACTGGAAGTGCTAGTTCGGGATACAGAATCCTGTTTTGGATCTGTCTTCAGGATGAATACCCAATTGCCAAAATCCGGCTTTGAGGTCGAATTTGGAATAAATGTGGGCCTTGGTTAAACCAGTAAAGAGAGAATCTCTGGATGGTAAAGGGAACTTGTCATCTTGGATAAAGAGATTGAGAGGTTGATAATTGATTACCAATCTCATTTTTCCTCTGTTTTGCTCAGCACGTTTATTGACATAAAAAGCTTCACAAGCCCATTGAGAATTAAAGATTTCAATAAGGCCTTGCTGTAATAATTCTGAGCATTCCCTTTGAGCTAAAGCCAAGTGTTCTGGCTTCATTCCCATATGACTTGCTTTGGTCGGATTTATGTCTTCATTTTTTTTTAAGGGAAGACGGACAAAGAACTCAGGGTTTTCCCATAAAGGATGAGAACATTTCTGGGCAAATTCTGAATGGGATTCTGAACAAGATTCGAGCAACTTTTGCATGATTGGATCTAATAAACTCTCAATGGAAAAGAGTCTCTGGATATTAACGAACTCAGAGAATTGGTCTTTAAATCTAAGACCTTTTCCAGGAATATGATAGTATTACATATAAGGTGAGACTTGTAGTCAAGGGTTTTTCTCAAAAAGAATGAATCTACTACTCCAAGATATTTTCACCTGTAGTGAAAATGATATCAATTAGAGTTCTGCTGAGTATAGTTGTAGTGGAGGATCTTCATCTTGAATAGTTAGACGTAAAAACAGTGTTTTTACACGGTGAATTAGATAAAGAAATATACATGGCACAACCTAAGGGTTTTGAAGTCAAATGTAAGGAGCACATAGTATGTCACTTGAAGAAAAGTTTGTATGGCTTGAAACAAGCTCCGTGGCAATGGTATCTAAAATTTGATGGTTTCATGAAAGGAAAAGGATTTACACACTGTAAATTTGATCAACGTGTTTATTTTCACAAGTATGATGACAGTGACATTGTGTATCTCTCTTTATATATGGATGACATGCTGATAGCTAGCTCCAAATGAAGAGAATAGTAGAAGTGAAGAAGATGTTATCATCATAGTTTGCTATGAAAGACTTCGAAGAGGCCAAGAATATTTTAGTCATTAAAATCATCAAGGATAGAAAAAATAAGAAATTATGGATGTTGCAAGAAGACTATGTGAATAAGGTCTTAAAGAAATTTAACATGAACAAGGCAAAACAGGTTGCAACTCCTCTAGCGAGTCATTTCAAACTTTCGAAGGGTATGTGTTCGAGCACTCAGGTTTTGAAAAATAAGATAGCGGTAGTTCTATATGCATTAGCAGTGGGGAATTTGATATATGCCATGATGAGCACGAGACCAGATATTGCACTAGCAGTGGGAGTTGTGAGTCTATATATGCAGAACCTAGGCAAAGAGCATTAGAATGCAGTGAAATGAATTGAGATTTCTAGCAGATACTTCAAACTACTCACTTTTTTATGGTGATACATCTCTAGAATTGTAGGGTTATGTAGATGCAGATCAGGTACAACAGTGAGTTGGGTTATCAAGATAATAGTAAGAGTACCACTGAATATGTCTTTACAGTTGCAGGTACAACAGTGAGTTGGATATCTCAACTACAAAAAGTAGTGGCTCTATCGACAGCAAAGGCAGCATATGTGGTGATCACAGAAGTCTCCAAGGAAATTATATGATTACAAGATTACATGGAGGATCTACATTAAAAACAGCCAGTTTGTACATTGTGAAGTGATAGTTAAAGTGTAGCACACTTAGCAAAGAATATAGCTTATCAGTCAAGGACTAAACATATCAAGAAGCATTATCACTTTATCATGCCAACATTGAAAGATAATGAGTTAAAGTTACAGATAATTGATGGCTCGAAGAATCCAGCTAACATGTTGACCAAGGTAGTAGACACAGAGAAGGATATTTTATATACTACTACCATTGGTAATACTCCATATTGATTGATGAGGAGTATCGTAAAGGTACAAGTTTTTCAAGTACTAGCTTTTGAAGAAGATTGATGCAAAGTTGCTTAGTGCTTGGATATATTTGTCTTCAAGTGGGAGATTGTCATATATGAAGCCAAATATTTTTAAGAGTTTTTTTTGTCTTTTTTATTAGATTTTTTTTTAGGTTAAAAGCTACACCTTTATATTAACGATGATAAGACGCTAGCTGTCAAAATGCTGAAAAAGAAAATAGAGAGGCAAGAAAAAGATAAAAGAAAGAAGTGAGAGAGGATCTTTTGTGCCCTGATCTTGAGAGAATATCACTTCTTTCTTTATGAGGGTTTCCAATCTTTTCATGCCCTGATCTTGAGAGAAGATCATTGTTGTATTGCAATTCTTTTTTTAAGTTTAATGGATCCACAGAATGCCTCTGCACGAAGACGTAGCCCAAGTTTGAGTGAACTTCGTTAACAAATTTTCTTGCGTGTTCTTCTAATTCTGTTATTTTGTTATTATATTTTGCTTGGTGAATTGTTTGTGAGCGTTATTTTTTTGGAATCGACATGCAATTTCATAACAATTTTCCCATCAATCTAGTCAAACTTTCAACATAGCCTTCGATGGTCTTAATATTCATAGACTTGCCTCATTTAGTTTCCCCGAGCATGAAAGGGTTGCCTAAATTCTAATTGAATTCTAAACCGACTCCTACATGATTGAATTAAATTGAATGATAGACACAGCAATTGAGGATTGGCATAATCTAATCAACAGAGGATCATGACCATATGGGGACTCTTAAACACCAGGTGTTTTTCTCTATTGCTTCCTGATAGCTTGCAATTTTCTTGAGGATTGTTATTTAGTAAAAGATCATTAGGCGTCATGTTTATAACATGGGTTCACTTTCCACTCATTTCGCAAAAAATGATTGATTTGAAAATTATTTTCCAAAAAATAATTGTTTACATCGCTTACAAAAATAAATTAATAGAAGACCAAGGTTGTGAAGGAGAGAGGAAGAGATAGAGACAGAGGGATTGAGAGACAACGACGGGAGGCTAGCTGGTTTTGCTTTATGAAAAGAAAATAGGATTTAGGGGTAAAGTCAATGGATTTATCCCCTCCATTGAATACCAAGTCCCCTAATACTTTCCCAATATAATTTCCACCAATTACCCAAGTTTTGATGCAATTAATGCACCCTCTCATCCTAGGCTCCGAATTTCATATTTTAGTCCACATAATTTCTGCAAATCCCTTTCACCATAGAGCTCAGTTTGCAAGTCGAAAATCGCTTCAATTTGGCCAATCCGAATATTAGTTAATTTTCCGCGACGTCCAAATCAAATTTCCGTAAAAATCTTGGAATCTCTGAAAAATCTTTTGAGACTAAGTCGACGTTCTTAGAATTATTGTGACATGACAGAATCTTTAATTTCTGAAATGGGACTCAAATTCATGGTTAATTTCCATTCTGCGTGTTTTTAACATGACCTAAACTACCGAGTAGTTTTCAAAGATTTTTAGTGCAAAATACCCGTGGTCGATTTTCTTTGAGCCACAATGAACCCACTCGACACAATGACGACTCTCGGTTGTCGTGAAAATCTCGAGGATTGAAATACGGACACAGGATACCAAAACGATAGTAAAATCAAACTAGTGCCGGTCGATGAGAATTTTGCAATTTAGTGGGATCATCCACGTTTAACCACTCATCTCAATCGAACCCACCTATCTCTGATCTCTAATCGAGTCATATCTGTGTCGTAATGATCTCGGCAGATGAGCACTATCGAGCAGTCGATTCTTGGTCGAATTCTCAAGTTTATTGCATTAAAATTCCTTAATGGCTTCCTTGGATAGTCTAGTTATTTCGAGAGTGATTAACTCTGAGAACAGCCCTATAGGCGCGTCAATGAAATGCCCGATTTATTCAGTAGAAAACAAGACTGAAAATCTGGGATGTCACACCCCGTCGTGTGCTGTCTGGCCATCCACCTCCAACCCACTATCCCGCATGTTGAGCCTATCCCCTAAGCCTCCTCAGGCCCAGTCGAGCTCCTGTCCAGGTACCTGAGCCATCTCCATCGCCTTTCAACCACCGTTGATCATCGCCATCGCCCGCTACAGCCATCCGCTAGCCACCTTGGCCTTTCTAGCTCAGCTCATCACCCAGCTCAGCCTTTAAACCCAACAACCAGAAGCTGAGACTAGCAAACCACCATGGGCTTCGAGGCCTATTTAGGATCGCTTCTAAGCCTCATAATGTGCTGCCGCTTCGGAGTTTGTTGCCCGTCTCCACTTTGCCATCATCGTGGACTCATCGGATTTCAAAACCGGTGAATTTACTCATAAAACTCTGCTTATGGAGTTAATTATGCTTAAGGGTTGATTAGTTTAAGTTAAGTATGGTTTAGGTGGTTAGTTAGAATGGTTTAGCAATTTAATTACTCGTTATTGCATGTTAGTTGATTAGATTAGCTTAATTAGCAACTAGTTGGGTTGTATTATATATCTAGATAGGTTTGGAAATTTCCCGAGCCCTTTTCGATATTTAATCAGGCTTTTCTGACCTAAGTCTCTATTTATGGCATTTATTTGTATTTATTTAATTAATTTTAGTATTTATTTACTTATTTATTAATTTTTGAAAATTATACCGAGATAGCCAGTGATCGGAATTTCATGCCAATTGGAATGGTATGCTTGGTTTATTTAATTGAATGCTAGATTGTGTAAATTGAGTGAGAATTATAATTTTGGGTATTTATTCCTAAATTAGATAATTTCGATATTTAATTTGGAAAATATCGGGCATCGGTTTACATCGCCAAAAATGTGTTTTTGGACTATTTTAATTAGTGGAAATTTCTAAAAGAAAGATATTGAAATTTTGGCACATGTCAACCGTGTATCCACACACGATTATTTGATCGAGTATTTTTAATGTGGTGATTTATCAACTTGAGTAAGCCAAGATCATTTTATCAGCTTGAGTAAGCCAAGATCATTTTATCAGCTTGAGTGAGCACGATCTATATATATACATCAGCCTATGATCATTTTATCAACTTGAGCAAACACGATCAATATATCTATATCAACTTGAGTGAGCTAAGATCATTTTATCAGCTTGAGTGAACTATGACCATATATTGCAACTGTTGTGAGTAGTGATGATATCAGAGGATTGATATATGGTATTGAATTGATAAATAGTAATGTTGGTTTGGAATTGAGCTAATTGACTAGTTGATCGATGGTTTGATTTGAATTGAGTGGATTGGTTGAGATCATGAATTGTACTAACTTGCAGGAAGGAACTGTGGCGAGGTAAGTCCACTATCTTGTGTGTATAAACAGCTTTTAGGTGTATTTCCTTCTTAGTCGGAGTTTAGGCAGTAAACTTGTTGAGACATCGTCTCACCCCATTGTGGACTAACATTTACAGGTCCTTAGATGGTTGTTCCTCCTAAGCATTTTGGCCAGTCGAAGAAGGTCACCAAACAAATCTCTTAGATTCCCCTTCCTAAGAGCTAAGGAGACTAGGTCTACGAACTCGTGAGATCCATTGTCTGGGATGATGCGGGTCTATCCAAAGGGTACTGGATCAATTTAGATCGTGGTATCGTTACGAGCGAGATGGACCTAGAGAAGGTCCCCTATTTGAATCTGAGATTCTTATGTTGGTGCTAGACATCATTTTTGGCAAGTGTACAGTTGACTATCCTGGTGGTACAGTGGTAGACCCGAGCTCCCCGGAGCTAGAGACCCAAGAGCCTTTGGTTGAGGATTCAAACGCTTAAAGGACTAGTAGTTCTTTCGTGTTTGGTAGACGTGTGAATATAAACTAATGTTGCATATAACTTAGTTTGCAGTGTATATAAAAGTGTGTTGTGATTTTCAAAATTATGGCCCTACTTTTCTATACCATCTTCGTGTTGTCAGGGGATTTACTTATTCGTTTCCACGTGTACATTAAAATAAATGGGTCGGCGACGTGTTCTGGGATGTCGCAATTTAATCAACTACCAAGGGATGGGCACGCATTCAATGATCGAGGTGTGACATAGCCCATTGCCCATTCTATACCCTTTTTTTAATTTTTTTTTAATTGGTATAGATGTCAAAGGTTTAATAACTTTATACTAATCACTTCATATATGGACACTTGTAATGCTACTTTTTTCTCACATAGAGTTTATGAATTACAAAAATAGTAATCTTGTATTGCCTAATTAATTAAAGAAGGGTAATCTTGTTATCAATCCTCCCAAGAAAAAGACTTCATCGAACCTCGAAGCAATAGCATGGCAACTATCAAGCTCTATGATATCATGCTACCATATGGATGTAGAGTAGCTCATTGCCATTTTATACCATTTCTTAAGAAAAATTGAATTCGCATAGATGTCAAAGGTTTAGCAACTTTCTACTAATCACTCCATATATGGACACTCGTAACGCTGCTCTTTTCTCACACAGAGGTTATGAATTACAAACATAGTAATCTTGTATTGGCCAATTAATTAAAGAAGGGTAATCTTGTGATCAACCCTCCCAAGAAAAAGAATTCATTAAACCTCGAAACAATAGTATCGCGGGCTATCTTGCTCTATGATATCATGCTACCATATGGATGTAGAGTAGCTCATAGCCCTTTTTATACCCTTTAAAAAAAATTGAATTGGTATAGTTGTCAAAGGTTTAATAACTTTCTACTAATCACTCCACATATGGACACTCGTAATGCTGCTTTTTCTCACATAGAGGTTATGAATTACTTTTATAGTAATCTTGTATTGCCCAATTAATTAAAGAAGGGTAATCTTGTGATCAACCCTTTCAAGAAAAAGAATTCATTGAACCTCGAAACAATAGCATGGCGGCTATCAAGCTTTATGATATCATGCTACCATATGGATGTAGAGTAGCTCATTGCCCATTTCATACCCCTGTTTTTTTCATATGATAAAAGTCAACGTCAAAAAGTAGTTTGGACTAGTTCCTCATCAATTACGATTACTTAAATTCATAGGACCATCAAAATTAAATTTTCTTGTTTGTTTGCTAAGTTAAGTATTTTATTTTTCAAGAATTTAAATAATCACTTAAATGAAACAAAATCGTTATCTTCCGTCTATCTTCCCACTTTCCATCTACCCTTTTTCTAGTAAAGGATAACCTCAACAAGAAAAATTATTTCAATGATAAGACGATTACACCCTGCCAGAATCATCCAATGACACTTCGTCCCATCCTGAAGATAAGAACCCCCACCTTTTAGCTCTCTCTCTCTCTCTCTCTCTCTCTCTCTCTCTCTCAAGATACAGCAAAGTCACGTCAGAGACCGATCAAGTTCACCGGAAAACACCACGCCCGCTGTGAAAAAACCCTCCAAGCAGAGATGAGCAAAGTCTTGGTGATCAGAGGAGCCGGATACATTGGAAAGTTCATCGTGAAAGCATGTGCGAAGTCTGGTCACCCTACCTTTGTTCTCGAGACAGAGTCCACCCTCTCCAACCCCACCAATGCTGAAATCATCAAAGGTTTCAAGAGCTTAGGCGTGAACCTAGTCCATGTGAGTAGTTATTCACGTGTGATTCCGTTAGTTTCCCACGTTCGATGCTGCTTCGAGGAATTGAAGCATCCCTTGCCATTTCATCTTGTTTGGAATTCCAAGAAATGTCTTTAATTTTGGGAAAAACCCAGGGATACAATTCACCACGGTCAAACGCAATCCAGCATCAATTTGTCCCCCGATACTAAATCAACTTAAAATCTCTTAGCCCCCAACAACAACGAGCAATGTATAGCCTCACAATATGCAAATATAACACCGAAATAATAAGTAGACAAAGGAAATAACGACACTAAGGATTTAACGTGGAAAACCCAATGGAGGAAAAACCACGGACCGCCCAAAAACATCCACTAATCACCAAGAATAGCATGATACACAAAGTATTCTTTTCTAGTCACACACTAGAGGCTCAACATCAACTTTACAATAATTTTTTTCTCACCACATAGGTAGACAAATAAGTTAGGAGCAAGAAAACCTTAACCGCAATTGGAGAATTTGGGGATGGTTCTCGACAAACAAAAATCATCAACTTGTAGCCCTCGGTCTCACGAACAATATACTGAAATTTGAGCCGATTTTGTCAATATTTGGCCTTCGAATCAAAGCCGCAAAGTTGCAGCCCTCTTCCTTTCTTCTCTTCTCCCAACACCAACAGCATGAACAATATCGGGTCTTGTACAAACCATGGCGTACATCAAACTACCCACGGCCGATGCATAAGGAATTTTCATCATCTCAACCCTCTCTTTCTCCCTTGAAGGACACTCATTACTGCTTAACTTGAAATGGCCTGCAACTGGAGTACTCACCGGTCTACATGGGCTCATGTTGAATCTTTCAAGCACCTTCTCAATATACTTCTCTTGAGATAACCACAATTTCTTATTCTTCCTATCACAAGTAATTCTCATGCCTAAGATTTGTTTAGCTGGGTCTAGGTCTTTCACTGCAAAAGCTTTACTCAACTCATGCCTAAGTAATTCTCATGCCTAAGATTTTTAAGCTCTTGATTTTCTTGACATCATGCCCAACAATCAACATATTATCCACATAAAGTAGGAGATAAGAAAATCATTATCTGAGAATCTTTTCATAAAGACACAAGAATCGGGATACAATTCCCCGCGGTCAAACGCAATCTAAGATCAAATTCTCCCCCAATACTAAATAAACTTGAAATCTCTTAGCCCCCAGCAACAACCAGCAATGTATAGCCTCACAATATGCAAATATAACACTGAAATAATAAGTAGGCAAAGCAAATAATGACACCAAGGATTTAAAGTGGAAAACCCAATGCGGGAAAAACCACGAACCGCCCAAAAACATCCACTAATCACAAAGAATAGCAGGATACACAAAGTATTCTTCTCTAGTCACACACTAGAGGCTCAACATCAACATTACCATCATCTTTTTCTCACCACATAGGTAGACAAACAATTTGGGAGTAAGAAAGCAAACCGCAACTGGAGAATTCGGGGATGGTTCTCGACGAACAAAAACAATCAACTTGTAGCCCTCGGTCTCATGAACAACATATTGAAATTTGAGCTGATTCCGTCAATATTTGGCCTTTGAATCAAAGCCGCAAAGTTGCAGCCCTCTTCCTTTCTTCTCTTCTCCCTTGCTTGCAGTTTTCTGTTTCTCTCTCCTCTCTTTTCTTTTTCCACGGATGCACAGCTCCACGTACGACACTCCACTTCTTTTCGTTTCGTTTCGTTTTCTTCTTCTTTCTTTTTTTAAATTTAATGCTGGCTGGGCCTCACATGAAGGTGGACCCAGCCAACATTTAATCTGTAGTATCAGAGTCAATTTTCATCTTAATCTTTCACAAGATCGAGTTGATGGAGTCACGTTACAATTCAGCGTGCTTTTTCTCTTCTCTGATAGTTCGGCCTCGTAAGTTGGCGAAACCAGAAACAATCTCCCTCTCGTTTTTCACACTAATTGACGAATCTGCTCAGCTTCGCATGCTGAAACGAACGAGTACATTTTTAGACGAGTCTTATGAAAATTTCCGTATGTTTCGTACTGTGTAGATGAATTTTTATACAGAAGTACACGCCGCTGATCTGTAATTCAGATGTCATTGCAAATACCTTGTCGTAACCTTTCAAAAGATTGGTAGGTAATGCATGGACAAGAATTATGTGGATAGCGGCTTTTTCTAAAAATAAAAAGTAAAAAATTCTTCAAAACAGTTTTTCTCATCTGGTGAAGGTATTGAAGTCTTATCTGCATTAGATTTCGTATTTGTCCTTTTTCATAGTCTTCCTACTGGCCCAAATTAGATCGGTTGATGGTTTCTGACTTTATTGATTTTTTGTCCATGTTCTTGGTTATTTGAATCTCAGGGAGACATATACGATCAAAAGAGTGTTGAGTGCGATTGAGCAGGTTGATGTGGTAATCTCTACTGTGGGGATAGCACAGCTAGAAGACCAAGACAGGATTGTTGCAGCCATCAAAGCAGCCGGGAATATCAAGGTTGTGCCGTGTCTAGTAATTTCATTTCGAGTTATTATTCTTTGTTTAGCATTTGATTGACGATATACGTTGGTGTTAATTGTTAACTTAAGTATTTTCTTCTAGTATGAGTGCATCACGTTCTTGTTGTGGGCTCTGCTTTGATGAAATGGGGTGGATTCACTTTTTATTTGTAGACTTCACTTCTTTCCTTTTTAAATGGTCATGACTTTGTGTAGAAGTCGTCGGTGAAATTTGAGGCTAACTATGTCAAAATCAAGTACCGGACAATGCCGGCTTCACTGTGGTTATGTTTTTTCCTCTAGGTCATCGAAAAAGTCAAAAGGTTTTGAAAACTCAATATGGATTACAGTCATGTACCCTGCTCTTTGATCGATAATGAGAAACATGAACTACTTAATCCTTCAAATGTGTTTTTGTTCTATTTCTACACTGAGGAACCAAAAAAAAAAAGAAAGAAAAGAAAGTTTCCCGGAGCGTTACCAAACAACACCTTAATTGCTAGTCTTGATTCACTTACAATAATTTTTACTCTGTTATAGTCACATATTAAAAAAAAATTGAAATATAGTCTCATATAAGTTTGTTTTTATTGCTGCTCTGTTAGAGTCACTTATTCAAGAAAAAAGTGAAATTCAGTCTCACATAAGTTTGGTTTGTCTTTTTGCCATAACTCATGTAAATTTGTTGGATGAGGGGAATGCACTCTAGTTTTTTGTTGATTTCTAATAAAAATGTCTCTTTCGTGACATCCTGAAATTCGATCCCGTTTCGATAAAATGAAATGTGCATATCGTCGGCGTGCCTATGGTTCTTTTTCTCTGAGCTGATCACTCACGAGTTAACTAACTTATCGGGTGAAGCCGTTAATGGATATATCCGCGGTAAAAAAAAATCCCTAAAAGCTACCTAATTTGTTGGATTGGACTAAAATCACGTTCGGTCGATTTTAATCATGAAATTTAATTCGGTTTTGGGAATCAAATATCCAAGCATGTCACAATTCATTTTTAGGACCTTGTCTCATCGATCGTAAAAAATTGTCGATGAGTCCGAAATTTCAAGAAAGATATTATCGGAGGAAAAATCGAAGACCGAAAGAAAATAGAAAGTGAAATGGAAAGAGAAAAAATAAAATTTATAAGAAAATTTTTATTATTTGAATTATTTTTCTCTCTCTCCCTTTTCTCTCTTTCTTTTCTCTCTCTTCTCTCTCCTTCCCTCACCCCCGTGCGACTCTTTCCCCAAGCCAACCGCCCCTTGCTGTCTTCCGCTTTGCTTTATTTTATTTTATTCTTTTTTGACCAGTCAAATCTCTCTCTCTTCTCTCATCCCTCTCTCTCTCTCACTCTCTCTCTTCTTCTTCCTTCTTTCTTCGGAGCCAGGAGATCGGAAAGTAGCCACAACCGTCGCCGCCTGTTCGCCTCGTTCACCGCCCGCACATCCGCCATTCGCCGCCCGCACTTGCCTTCCCTACCACGTGATCTAGCCTCTGTTCGACCTCTGTTCAGCCACCGAGAGCGGCTGAGCAGACCGCCGGAGCCGCCGTTTGGCCTCACCGGAGCTCCTCCCGCTCTCCCGACCTCTTACCGCCCCCAACCCTCTCTCTTTCTCTCCATTTTGCAGCCGATCCAGCAAACCCGCGAGTGGGTTTTAGCTGGTTGTGGGCCGTTTTGGGTCGTTTCAAGGCCCGGAACCCGGGCCGTGCTTTGGGAAGTTTTGTTCCTCGCGTCGCCCCCGTCGGATTGATCCGATTTGCGCGCGATTTGGTGAGTAATCTCACTAATCCTTGCTTAGTGGTTTAATTACGCTTAGTGGTTGTTTAGTTGTAATTAATTAGGGTTAGGTGTTAGATTAGTATAAATTAGTATTTATTAGTCAATTGTGATATAAATTAGATAAATTGAATGTGTATTTAGCAAGTAGACATGGTCTACTATTTATTGAGGGTAGCCCGGGATTTTTCCCGACCCTAATCGGGCTTCAATTAGGCTTTTCGGGCCTAAGTGTAATTTTTGGTATTTAAATATTAATTTTCGAAATTAAATTAAATAATTATTTATTTTCCGAATCAATTCAACTGGGATGGTTCGAGACCGGAATATTATGCTCACGACCGTGGTGAAGTTCGTTTATTTAATCGAGCTTTATTTTGAGATAAATCGAATTTTTAATATTAATTATTTATTTTCCGAAAATTCAATTGAGATGGCTTGTGACCAGAATATTATGCTGATAATTGTGGTGAAGTTCGTTTATTTAATCGGGCTTTAATTTGAGTTAAATTGAATTTTTATTATTTATTAATTAATTTTCGAAATTAATTAATTAATTAATTATTTTTCGGAAATTAAGATTGAGATGGTTAATGACCAAAATCTCGTGCTGATTGTCGTGGCGTAGTCCGTTTATTTAATTGAGCTCTGCGTTGCTTGGAATTAAATAAATTGTGATATTTTAGGGATTTACCCTAAATTGATTGAAATTGAATTATTGATTGGTAGTTGGCCGAGTATGGCTATTTAGCATTTTGAATGCCTTATTGAGCCGTAAATGGAGGGAGTGGTGAGAACTAACTGAGCATTTTATTGGCTGAGACTGATCAAGTATGAAGTATAGATAGGCGTGGTTCGGTGATTAAGGATATCATTGTGCGAAAACGGCGCCTTAAAGAACGCATGTAGACTGTCTATGATCTATGACGGGCATGGTTCGGTGATGAGGAATATCACTGTGCGAAAACGGTGCCTTAAAGAACGCACGTAGACCGTTTGTTATTTACGTCACCTTGGCGGAAGCGCCGCTCGAGAGCATTGATGTGGCTCTGTGACCAAGTGCTCGATGGAAGGTTATATGGTGTGGAATCAATGACCTAGGGATGGTCCGACTGACATGTAATCGACTAGTTCGATTGATCAATGTTTTGATCCGATTGTTATGATTTGTTTGATTATTCGTTGTGAATTATGAAGTGTCTATATATAACCTTGAATTGTAGGTTGAGATTGAGGCCAAGGTAAGTTCTCTGACTCGTGCTGTGCTTAGGCAACTGAGTAGTGTATTGGTTCCCTAATTGAGTCTTAGTGGGGTAGAACTCGTTGAGACATAGTCTCATCCCAGTTTGGGGAAAACATTTCAAGACCCCGCTGAGGAGCTGAGGAGGAAGAGTCTGTGAAGGAGAAGTATTTTTGGAAGAAGATAATCTTGAGAGGGATCTTGAGTACGATCCAGGTGGACTGAAATGTCATCTTCTTTTGTGACTCCATTTTGATGTGAATAGAGTAAAGTAAAAAGTTGTGAAGAGTGTGGAGTACTTTGGTTTATGTCATGTATAAAGGTTTGGTTGTTGATTTCAATATGAAAGATATGGCACTGTTTTCTATCCCACTGTTTTATTGTGTGTGGATTTATAACTGCTTTCGCATGTGCTCTTGAAAGAAAAGGTTAGCGATACATAGTCCTGGGATATCACATTTTAAAAAAATCGACCAAGTAGAAGGATGTGTGCATGCCCGAGGATCGGGGCGTGACATCCCCTTTTTGTGGTATCAGAGCTTAGTTCAAGATTGGAGTGATAAAGGGCGATGAGTCTTAGGATAGTAATACGAAAGGTCTTTAAATTCATGCCGGTGCATGTCTGTGATGGCTGGATGCTAGAATTGTTTGTTGTTTGAATCGCTCTGTTTCTAATTCGGTGTTGAATTAGAAGCATGTGTCAATAGATTAAGGCGACACCATGAGCGATCAGGAGCCTAGAACTCCTGCAAAGAGGGCCAATAGGGCCGTGACTCGGGGAGGAGCACTGACTAGAATCGGTACCCAAGGAGGCCATGGTCGAGCGCCAACACAGGCTAGTGTGAGTGGAATGATTCCACCTGTTGTAGATGCTAGAGTGGCACCACCTCCTGTTGGTGCTGGAGTAGCAGCCCCAGGTGAGCAAGGAACTGTAGGAATTAACCAGGCTCTAGATGCTATGCGGGAAATGATGGGGCAACAGGCTCAAGATCAAACTGCCACCTTTACTGCCGTTGTTGAAGCCGCCGCCACTGCTGCTGCCAACGTTGCCATTGCTGCCGCAGCTGCTGCTACTGCTCAAGCCGCCCCTGTCCTAGCACCTGCAGCTCCACCTGCCGTTGCTCCTGCTGAAATACTACCAGGAGTTGTAGCCGCTGGGAGGCCGATTCATCAGTTAGTGGATCAGTTCTTAAAAATGAATCTGCCGAAATTCAGTGGTACTGGAGACCCTGAGGCCGCGTCTCTATGGGTACAGGATTTAGAGAAGGCATTTGCACTTCTGATATGTAATGAGGAGGAAAATGTGTTACTAGCTGTGTACCAATTTCAAGGTAGCGCCAATATATGGTGGAGATCTGCCAAGGATATAGTGTTCTCGGAAGGTGTGGTCCAAGGGTGGGATACCTTCCTCAGAGCCTGTAATGATCAGTACTTTTCGAGTACTGCTCAGGAACAAAAGATAGAGGAGTTCCACCGTCTCCGCCAAGGGAGCATGACAGTTGACCAGTATGGGGTCAAGTTCGCAGAACTATCACAGTATGCACCTAAGTTGATAGAAGACCCTGAAGAGAAAGCTCGGAAGTTCAAAAGCGGTCTTCGTGCTAAATTGAAACAACCTCTCCTACCATGGGACTTGAAAGATTACAGAGAAGTTTATCGTCGAGCCCAAATGATAGAACGAGGATTGAATGAACAAGCTGCCTCATCTGGATCGAGGTTTAGCTCCAATCGAGAGAATATCCGTCAAGGGAAGAGACCCATGCCTGGAGGTAGACCCAATGCTCCACCCTTCAAGAGAAGCGGATTCAATAGACCGATGCCTAATAGGGTTAATTCCTGTCGCTCATGTGGAAGACAACACGGGACAGCTCCGTGTCCAGCCAGAACAGGAGCATGTTACGAATGTGGCCAGCAGGGCCACATTGCAAGGTATTGTCCAAAGAAGTAGAGAGGACAACCTCAGTTGCCGCCGCCGCCACCGATGAGACAGATAGAAGGGTATGTCCCTCAGAATGCATCACAAGGAGGACAGTAGAGATCTCCATCTCAAGGCACTGTGTACGCAATTACCCAATGTCAGGCAGAAGCTGCGCCTGGCGTTATCTCAGGTATGGTCTCGCTCAACGACCAACCTGCTTATGCCTTATTTGATTCGGGAGCAACCTATTCCTTTATTGTCGAACAATATGTTAGGATGCTAGGGTTGAATATCTGTATTGTTGAAGTCGGCAATTTGCATATCTACACCCTTAAAAGATAAAGTTATTGCTACTTTGGGATGTTCGGGGTGCAAGTTAGAGATTGGTGAGCGAGTGGGGAAAATTGACTTGTTAGTCCTAGCCATGTATGATTTTGATTTGATAATTGGCATGGACTAGCTCACCAATCAATGAGCTAAAATGGACTGCTATCGCAAGGCGATTCAGTTTGACCCGTTAGGGGGTAAGAGTTTCTAGTTTGTCGGGAATCAAGGAGGACCTACGATTTCCTTAATCTCGTCGCCGGAAGCAACTTGTTTGTTAGACGAGGATTGCCGAGGGTACTTAGCGACTGTCGTGGATACGACAGTTGAAGAGCTGAAAATGGAATATGTTGCAGTGGTACAGGAGTTTCCAGATGTCTTTCCAACGGAATTGCCAGGTTTATCGCCAGAAAGGGAGATTGAATTTGTAATTGAGTTAGCACCAGGGACAGAACCAATCTCAAAAGCACCTTACTATATGGCGTTATCTGAGTTGAAGGAATTGATGGTGCAGATGCAAGAATTGCTGGATAAGGGATTTATTCGTCCTAGTGCATCACCTTGGGGAGCACCAGTTTTGTTTGTTAAGAAGAAAGATGGTTCGTTGCGTTTGTGCATCGACTATCGGCAACTTAATCAGGTAACGATCAAGAACAAATATCCATTGCCGAGGATAGATGACTTGTTTGATAAACTGCAAGGAGCGTTGATATTCTCGAAGATTGACTTGAGGACAGAATATCATCAGTTGAGAATTAGGAAGGAGGATATTCCTAAGTTAGCATTTCGTACCCGATATGGTCATTACGAGTTTACAGTGATGCCGTTTGGATTGACGAATGCTCTAGCTGCTTTCATGGATATGATGAACAGAGTGTTCAAGGAATACTTAGATCAGTTTGTGATCGTATTCATAGATGATATCTTGGTCTATTTGAGAAGTGATGAAGAGCATGTGAATCATCTGAGAGTAGTACTCCAGACCTTAAGAACTCATCAGTTGTATGCTAAGTTTAGCAAATGCGAGTTTTAGCTGACTCGTGTTGCGTTCTTAGGTCATGTGATTTCCAGAGAAGGAATCTCTGTCGACCCGAGCAAGATAGAAGCCGTGATCAAGTGGCCGAGACCATCGTCAGTGATAGAGATCAGAAGTTTTCTAGGATTAGCAGGTTATTACAGATGGTTTGTGAAAGGGTTCTCATTGATAGCCTCGCCTCTAACAAAGCTCACGAAGAAAAATGAGAAGTTCATATGGACAGACAAGTGCGAACGTAGTTTTCAAGAGCTGAAGGAAAAGCTGACTACCGCACCGGTGTTGACGATTCCATCTGGTCCTGGAGGATTTGAGATCTATAGTGATGCGTCATTCAGGGGATTGGGTTGCGTGCTGATGCAACATGGCAGAGTTGTTGCATACGCTTCTCGTCAGTTGAGACCTCATGAATTGAACTACCCGACGCATGACTTAGAACTCGCAGCCATCATATTTGCGTTGAAGATTTGGAGGCACTACTTGTGCAGATAAAAGTTTCAAATCTTCACGGACCATCAGAGTCTCAAGTATTTGTTCTCTCAGAAGGAATTGAACATGAGACAGCGCCGATGGATGGAATTGCTGAAAGATTACGACTGTGATATTCTATATCACCCAGGAAAGGCGAACAAGGTCGCCGATGCATTGAGTCGGAAGTCTGCAATAGCGCAAATCTTGGTTAAGGAGTGGAACTTAATCGAGAGAGCTTGGGATTCGAAATTTAAATTTGAGGTATGCCACCTCTCGAGTCTTGTGGCCACTCTCAGAATTGAACCAGATGTCCAAATCAGAATCAAGCAACTCCAATCGACAAACCCAGATGTACAGAGAATTCTTCAGGAAGACGCAGATAAAAGGAAGGCTGACTTTCAAATTGCTGATGATGGAACTCTAAGGTTTCAAGGACGTTTGGTTGTACCTGACGATGTCGAGCTTAGAGAAGGAATTTTATCAGAAACACATCATAGTAGTTACAGCATTCATCCTGGAAGCACCAAGATGTATCAAAACCTGCGTCAACACTACTGGTGGTCAGGTATGAAGGCGGACATTGCCAAGCATGTCGCCAAATGTTTGACTTGTCAGCAAGTAAAAGCCCAACCTTGCAAACCGAGAGGATTTCTGCAACCTCTCGCAATCCCAGAATGGAAATGGGAGCATATCACGATGGATTTCGTGACTGGACTACCAAGGAGTCAAAGGGGAAATGATTCGATTTGGGTAGTAGTCGACAGGTTGACAAAGTCGGCTCACTTCATTGCAGTTCGAAAGGACCTGAGTCTGGATAGACATGCATACATGTATGTGCGTCAAGTGGTTCGTATGCATGCAGTGCCGGTTACGATAACATCTGATAGAGACCCGAGGTTTACTGCTGCTTTCTGGAAGAGCTTACAAAGTGTTTTAGGTACAAAGCTTTAGTATAGTATGGCATATCATCCTCAGACGGATGGCCAGGCTGAAAGGACAATTCAAACTCTTAAAGATATGCTGAGAGCGTGTGTAATAGACTTCAAAGGAAGTTGGGAAGATTAGTTTCATCTGGTGGAATTCGCCTACAACAACAGTTATCAACAGAGCATCAAGATGGCTCCTTTTGAAGCGTTGTATGGCAGAGCATGCAGAACTCTAGTATGTTGGGATAAAGTCGGGGAAAGGAAAATCAAAGGCCCAGTTGGTTCAGCAATCAGTAGATGCCGTGACAATAATCAGAGACAGATTAAAGACAGCGCAGAGCAGACAGAAAAGTTATGTAGATAAGCGTCGAAGGTCTTTGGAATTCAAGTTGGTGATCACGTTTTTTTTAAAGTGTCACCAATGAGGGGAACTTCGCGCTTTGGTAAGAAAGGCAAGCTGAGTTCAAGGTACATAGGTCCATTTGAGATTCTTGAAAGAATCGGAAACCTAGCGTATCGTCTTGCGTTGCCGCCGAGACTGGCGCAAGTGCACGACGTCTTTCACGTGTCGATGTTAAGGAAGTACAAGCTTGACCCGACCCACGTGCTTAATTTTGAGGAATTGGACGTGGATGAACGTGTGTAATACGTGGAAAGCCCGATTCAAATTGTCGATCGTAAAGAGCAAGTTATGCGCACAAAGACCATTCCGTTGATCAAAGTGGTCGCAACACCACGGCATTGAAGGAGCGACTTGGGAGAGTGAAGAGTCGATGAGAGAATTGTACCCCCACCTTTTTGAGCAAAGTGTGTAATGGTTTAAATTTCGAGGACGAAATTTTTATAAGAGGGGAAGAGTTGTGACATCTTGAAATTCAACCCCGTTTCGATAAAATGAAATGTGCATATTGTCGGCGTGCCTATGGTCCTTTTTCTCTGAGCTGATCACTCACGAGTTAACTAACTTATTGGGTGAAGCCGTTAAGGGATATATCCGCGGTAAAATCCCTAAAAACTACCTAATTTGTTGGATTGGACTAAAGTCATGTTCGGTCGATTTTAATCATGAAATTTAATTCGGTTTTGGGAATTGAATATCCAAATGTGTCACAATTCATTTTTAGGACCTTGTCTCATCGATCGTCAAATTATCGACGAGTCCGAAATTTCAAGAAAGAAATTATCGGAGGAAAAATCGAAGATCGGAAGAAATTAGAAAGGAAATGGAAAGAGAAAAGAAAATTTAGAATAGTTTTATTATTTTTTTATTTTTCTCTCTCTCCCTTTTCTCTCTTTCTTTTCTCTCTCTTCTCTCTCCTCCCCTCCCCCTTGTGCGAAAACCCTCCCCACCGACCGCCCTTTGCTGTCTTCCACTTTGCTTTCTTTTATTTTATTCTTTTATTTGACTAGTCAAATCTCTCTCTCATCTCTCATCCCTTTCTCTCTTGCACTCTCTCTTCTTCCCCTTCTTTTTTCTTCGAATGAACAAACCAGAAGTTGCAGGAGATAGGAAGCAATAGCCAGCCACCGTCGCTGCCTGTCCCGTCGCCGCTCTGCACACCCATTCGCCGCTCGCACGTCCGCCGTTCGCCGCCCGCACGCCGCCCGCGCTTGCCGTCCCTACCGCGTGATCCAGCCTCTGTTCGGCCTCTGTTCTGCCAACAAGAGCGGCTGAGCAAGCCGCCGGAGCCGCCATCCGGCCTCACGGAGCTCCGCCCACTCTCCCGACCTCTTACCGGCCCCAACCCTCTCTCTTTCTCTCTGTTTTGCAGCCGATCCAGCAAACCCGCGAGTGGGTTTCAGCCAGTTCGTGGGCCGTTTTGGACCATTTCTGGGCCCCAAACCTGGGTTGTGCTTTGGGAAGTTTTGTTCCTCGTGTCGCCGCCGTCGGATTGATCCGATTTGCGCGCGATTTGGTGAGTAATCTCACTAATCCTTACTTAGTGGATTAATTACGCTTAGTGGTTGTTTAGTTGTAATTAATTAGGGTTAGGTGTTAGATTAGTATAAATTAGTATTTATTAGTCAATTGTGATATAAATTAGATAAATTGAATGTGTATTTAGCAAGTAGACATTGTCTACTATTTATTGAGGGTAGCCCGGGATTTTTCCTGACCCTAATCGGGCTTCAATTAGGCTTTTTGGGCCTAAGTGTAATTTTTGGTATTTAAATATTAATTTTCTGAATTAAATTAAATAATTTTTTATTTTCCGAAAATTCAACTGGGATGGTTTGAGACCGGAATATTATGCTGACGACCGTGGTGAAGTTCGTTTATTTAATCGGGCTTTATTTTGAGATAAATCGAATTTTAAATATTAATTATTTAATTTTCGAAATTAATTAATTATTTATTTATTTTCTGAAAATTCAATTGAGATGGCTAGTGACCAGAATATTATGCTGATAATTGTGGTGAAGTCCGTTTATTTAATCGGGCTTTAATTTGAGTTAAATTGAATTTTTATTATTTATTAATTAATTTTCGAAATTAATTAATTAATTAATTATTTTTCGGAAATTAAGATTGAGATGGTTAATGACTGAAATCTCGTGCTGATTGTCGTGGCGCAGTTCGTTTATTTAATTGAGCTCTACATTGCTTGGAATTAAATAAATTATGATATTTTAGGGATTTACCCTAAATTGATTGAAATTGAATTATTGATTGGTAGTAGGCCGAGTATGGCTATTTAGCATTTTGAATGCCTTGTTGAGCCGTAAGTGGAGGGAGTGATGAGAACTAACTGAGCATTTTATTGGCTGAGATCGATCAAGTACGAAGTATAGACAGGCGTGGTTCAGTGATTAAGGATATCACTGTGCGAAAACGGCGCCTTAAAGAATGCACGTAGACTGTCTATGATCTATGACGGGCATGGTTCGGTGATGAGGAATATCACTGTGCGAAAACGGCGCCTTAAAGAACGCATGTAGACCGTCTGTTATTTACGTCACCTTGGCGGAAGCGCCACCTGAGAGCGTTGATGTGGCTCTATGACCGAATACTCGATGGAAGGTTATATGGTGTGGAATCAATGACCTGGGAATGGTCTGATTGACATGTAATCGACTAGTTCGATTGATCAATATTTTGATCCGATTGTTATGATTTGTTTGATTATTCGTTGTGATTTATGAAGTGTCTATATATAACCTTGAATTGCAGGTTAAGGCTGAGGCCAAGGTAAGTTCTCTGACTCGTGATGTGCTTAAGCAACCGAGTAGTGTATTGGTTTCCTAATTGAGTCTTAGTGGGGTAGAACTCGCTGAGACATAGTCTCATCCCAGTTTGGGGAAAACATTTCAGGACCCCGCTGAGGAGCTGAGGAGGAAGAGTCTGTGAATGAGAAGTATTTTTGGAAGAAGATAATCTCGAGAGGGATCTTGAGTACGATCCAGGTGGACTGAAATGTCATCTTCTTTTGTGACTCCATTTTGATGTGAATAGAGTAAAGTAAAAAGTTGTGAAGAGTGTGGAGTACTTTGGTTTATGTCATGTATAAAGGTTTGGTTGTGGATTTCAATATGAAAGATATGGCCTACTTTTCTATCCCACTGTTTTATTGTCTGGGGATTTATAACTGCTTCCGCATGTGCTTAATAAAAAGAAAATGGTCGGCGATACAAGTAGAAGGATATGTGCGTGCCCAAGGACCGGGGCGTGACATCTTCTAAATCAATTATTTTCTATTTAGAGATTCTTGCCTGCAAATTTTGCAAATGATGCGGATCGTAACGATGCTGTGGAACCAACAAAAACTGGATATGCTATCAAGGCCAAGATTCGCCGCCTTGTTGAGGCTGAGGGAATCCCTTATACATTTGTGGCTTCTAACTCTTTTGGAAATTTCCACCTTCGGACACTGTCACAGCTCGGGGCTACAGCTCCCCCTAGAGAGGGTGTATGTTCCAGAGGAGCAGGTTCTGAAGAACATTCAAGGTGAGGGATGCATTTCTATTGGATTTAAGTGCCTGAAATCCTCTCTATTCTCTCTGACATTTAAAGCTTGTCTGATCATATTGCAGAGGCGGTGGCTCCGCGCAACCTATTCTTGGCATTATACCATTCTATCTTCGTGAAAGGAGACCAAACGAACTTCGAGATTGAGCCATCATTCGGAGTGGAAGCTTCGGAGCTCTACCCCGATGTCAAATACACAACTGTGGATCAATGCCTCGATCAATTTGTTTGATTATCGAAACCGAACATGCTTATAAATTTCTCACATCTCCTTGCAGTAATAAATAATACAGGATGCTACTTCACAGGATCCTAGTGTGAAATGTCACTTCTGTTGATCATCACATGGCATGTACAACCCTCAAGTCTGAGGACACACTATAAAGTATGAATGTTCAATGTGGCGCGTCTCTGCAGTGCTTGGAGAAGTTGCTTTTGTTTTGGAGTTTGATATGGGTTCATGGGCCAATCCAAGCTAACACCAAGACACGGGTTTCTCTATTTTTGTAAGTCATATTATCTTTCACGTCTAAAAGAATAACAAGTTAAAACAAGCGTAAACCGACTATCAGACTTGTCGCAATTTTGAATTATTGTTAATGTTTTGGGGGATTCTTAGAGGCTGCGAGGGAACAAACATGCAGAAAAAGAGGCATGCGCGATGGCTTTGGATAAATCTCTAGCCAAATTCTTATTCCAAAACCTGATATACTGTGGATTGTTGTCTAACTAAGCATTCATTTGGTTCAGTCTTCCTAAACCAATCATAAGTCAGGAATTTCCAATGAAAAACATATTAAGTAACGTATTTTTTGAGAAAGTAACAGTCAATAGTATCTGGTTTCGCGCTTTCTCTCCCACTGAGGGGGGAGGGGTTCGAAACCCCGGCATCCTCATTATGCGACTCACCCGTGGCTGGGTCTGTGGCGGTGGTCCAGTTCGCCCCGGGTTTACCTCGCCGGCTGTCGGCTATTCGGGGGTTCCCGGATTACAAAAAAAAAAAATCTGTTTTTGACAAGATAGTTATCATTTTTGAATTTTGTAAAGAACACGCAGCCTATCATAAATCAGAACTGTTGATTTCTTTTTCTATCTCAATGGAGGTTTGGTCAACACAATGATCAATTTTCTCGATCAAATTTAGACAACTTTTGGTAAGACAAGTCGTTATTTCAAAAAATTTCACGTCATGTTCTCATTCTCCACCGTAAATTTCTTCCGCCTTTCGTTGTCCACTTTTGTGTGTACTCATTTTCTGTGCGAAGGATGATGGTGGTGGGAAAGTCAATTCACCGAAAAGACAATTATGCCCTTTTGGAATAAAAATAAAATGACGATTCATCTCGATGCGTGCCACCGGGCAACAACAGTTGCCGCACGAGACAAAGCAAGTTCGCTGGGAAGAACCGCGCCTCCACCGTAAAAGAACCCTCCGAGATGGCCGAGAAGAGCAAAGTGCTGGTGATCGGAGGCACTAGATACATCTCGGCTTTTTGTATTTTTTCTCATTCAGATGCTTTTGAAATTTTTCGAAGACACGCCCATGTCATCCCTAATGTCTTTAAGAAAAAGCACGTTTAATGAGCGACACCCTCAAGTTTCTTCTAACTCAGTAAATTATGTTAAGAGTAACGATAAAACGGGGCTCGCTATGTGAAGCGACCGTCAGCATTTCCCATTTTAGTCTCAGCAAATAAAAAATATGTATGGAGGTTTGGCAAAAACGATTCTCAAAGTTTTTCTATTTAACCCTCGATATATTTATTTCGTTCCTATCATTAGATAAACTATGTAAAATTATTGTTGCTGCCTATATGAAATCTTATCACATGTGCCAGATACGAAGAAAAGTTGGTGAAATCAATTATTCAGAAAGTGTTGAGCCAGCTGAAGAAAAAGTTTGAGTTGGTTATTCCTGAGCATTTGGTCGGAATTGATAGTCACATGGTGAAGGTTATGAAATTTGCGGATAATAATTCGTGCCACCCTATTTGTCGGCATCCATGGAATAGGTGGCATTGGTAAGACGGCTTTTGCTAAAACCATCTACACCAAGCTCTCAAATCAATTTGAGTATTGTAGCTTCATTCACGATGTTAGGGAATCTTGTAAGCATATTGGTCTTGCTTACTTGCAAAATAAATTAATTTTTGATATATTGAAGCAAAAAAATCAAGTTGATAATAAGGACGAAGGGATTAATTTCATCTCATCTAACTTTGGAACTAAAAAGTTCTTATTCTTCTTGATGACGAGGATTCGAACGCTTAAAGGACTAGTAGTTCTTTCATGTTTGGTAGACGTGTGAATATAAACTAATGTTGTATATAACTTAGTTTGCAGTGTATATAAAAGTGTGTTGTGATTTTCAAAATTATGGCCCTGCTTTTCTATACCGTCTTCGTGTTGTCAGGGGATTTACTTATTCACTTCCACATGTACATTAAAATAAATGGGTCGGCGACGTGTTCTCGAATGTCGCAATTTAATCAACTGCCGAAGGATGGGCACGCATTCAAGGATCCAGGTGTGACATAGCTCATTGCCCATTCCATACCCTTTTCAAAAAAAAAAAATTGAATTGGTATAGATGTCAGAGGTTTAATAACTTTATACTAATCACTATATGGATGCTCGTAATGCTGCTTTTTTTCTCACATAGAGGTTATGAATTACGAAAATAGTAATCTTGTATTGCCTAATTAATTAAAGAAGGGTAATCTTGTTATCAATCCTCCCAAGAAAAAGACTTCATCGAACCTCGAAGCAATAGCATGGCGACTATGAAGCTCTATGATATCATGCTACCATATGGATGTAGAGGAGCTCATTGCCATTTTATACCATTTTTTTAAGAAAAGTGGAATTGGCATGGATGTCAAAGGTTTACCAACTTTCTACTAATCACTCATATATGGACACTCGTAATGCTGCTTTTTTCTCACATAGAGGTTATGAATTACAAACATAGTAATCTTGTATTGGCCAATTAATTAAAGAAGGGTAATCTTGTGATCAACCCTCCCAAGAAAAAGAATTCATTAAACCTCAAAACAATAGCATGGCGGGCTATCAAGCTCTATGATATCATGCTACCATATGGATGTAGAGTAGCTCATTGCCGTTTTTATACCCTTTAAAAAAAAAATTGAATTGGTATAGTTGTCAAAGGTTTAATAACTTTCTACTAATCACTCCACATATGGATACTCGTAATGCTGCTTTTTTCTCACATAGAGGTTATGAATTACAAATATAGTAATCTTGTATTGCCCAATTAATTAAAGAAGGGTAATCTTGTGATCAACCCTTTCAAGAAAAAGAATTCATTGAACCTCGAAACAATAGCATGGCGGCTATCAAGCTTTATGATATCATGCTACCATATGGATGTAGAGTAGCTCATTGCCCATTTTATACCCCTGTTTTTTTCATATGATAAAAGTCAACGTAAAAAAGTAGTTTGGACTAGTTCCTCTTCAATTACGATTACTTAAATTCATAGGACCATCAAAATTAAATTTTCTTGTTTGTTTGCTAAGTTAAGTATTTTATTTCTCAAGAATTTAAATAATCACTTAAACGAAACAAAATCGTTATCTTCCATCTATTTTCCCACTTTCCATGTACCCTTTTTCTAGTAAAGGATAACCTCAACAAGAAAAATTATTTCAACGATAAGACGATTACACCCTTCCAGAATCATCCAATGACACTTCGTCCCATCCTAAAGATAAGAACCCCCACCTTTTAGCTCTCTCTCTCCCTCTCTCTCTCTCTCCAGATACAGCAGAGTCACGTCATAGACCGATCAAGTTCACCGGAAAACACCACGCCCGCTGTGAAAAAACCCTCCAAGATGGCAGAGATGAGCAAAGTCTTGGTGATCGGAGGCGCCGGATACATTGGAAAGTTTATCGTGAAAGCATGTGCGAAGTCCGGTCACCCAACCTTTGTTCTCGAGACGGAGTCCACCCTCTCCAACCCCACCAACGCCGAAATCATCAAAAGTTTCAAGAGCTTAGGCGTGAACCTAGTCCATGTGAGTAGTTATTCACATGTGATTCCGTTAGTTTCCCACATTCGGTGCTGCTTCGAGGAATTGAACCATCCCTTGCCATTTGATCTTGCTCGGAATTCCGAGAAATGTCTTTAAATTTGGGAAGAACCCGAGGACACAAATCACCCCGGCCAAACGCAATCTAGGATCAATTTCTCACCCGATACTAAATCAACTTAGAATCTCTTAGCCTCCAACAACAACCAGCAATGTATAGCCTCACGATATGCAAATATAATGCCGAAATAATAAGTAGACAAAGCAAATAACGACACCAAGGATTTAACGTGGAAAACCCAACGCGGGAAAAACCACGGACCGCCCAAAAACATCCACTAATCACCAAGAATAGCATAATACACAAAGTATTCTTCTCTAGTCACACACTAGAGGCTCGACATCAACATTACAATAATCTTTTTCTCACCACATAGGTAGACAAACAAGTTAGGGGCAAGAAAACCTTAACCACAACTGGAGAATTTGGGGATGGTTCTCGACGAACAAAAATCATCAACTTGTAGCCCTCGATCTCACGAACAACATACTGAAATTTGAGCTGATTCGATCAATATTTGGCCTTCGAATCACAGCCGCAAAGTTGCAGCCCTCTTCCATTCTTCTCTTCTCCCTTGCTTGCAGTTTTCTGTTTCTCTCTCCTCTCTTTTCTTTTTCGACGGATGCACAGCTCCACGCACGACACTCCAGTTCTTTTCGTTTCGTTTTGTTCTCTTCTTCTTCTTTTTTTAAATTTAATGCTGGCTGGGCCTCACATGAAGGTGGACCCAGCCAACATTTAATCTGTAGTATCGGAGTCAATTTTCATCTTAATCTTTCACAAGATCGAGTTGATGGAGTCACGTTACAATTCAGCGTGATTTTTCTCTTCTCTGATAGTTCGGCCTCGTAAGTTGGCGAAACCAGAAACAATCTCCCTCTCGTTTTTCACACTAATTGACGAATCTGCTCAGCTTCGCATGCTGAAACGAACGAGTACATTTTTAAACGAGTCTTATGAAAATTTCCGTATGTTTCGTACTGTGTAGATGAATTTTTATACAGAAGTACACGCCGCTGATCTGTAATTCAGATGTCATTGCAAATACCTTGTCGTAACCTTTCAAAAGATTGGTAGGTAATGCATGGACAAGAATTATGTGGATAGCGGCTTTTTTTAAAAATAAAAAGTAAAAAATTCTTCACAACAGTTTTTCTCATCTGGTGAAGGTATTGAAGTCTTATCTGCATTAGATTTCGTATTTGTCCTTTTTCATAGTCTTCCTACTGGCCCAAATTAGATCGGTTGATGGTTTCTGACTTTATTGATTTTTTGTCCATGTTCTTGGTCATTTGATTCTCAGGGAGACATATACGATCAAAAGAGTCTGTTGAGTGCGATTAAGCAGGTTGACGTGGTAATCTCTACTGTGGGGATAGCACAGCTAGAAGACCAAGACAGGATTGTTGCAGCCATCAAAGCAGCCGGGAATATCAAGGTTGTGTCGTGTCTAGTAATTTCATTTCGAGTTATTATTCTTTGTTTAGCATTTGATTGACGATATACGTTGGTGTTAATTGTTAGCTTAAGTATTTTCTTCTAGTATGAGTGCATCACGTTCTTGTTGTGGGCTCTGCTTTGATGAAATGGGGTGGATTCACTTTTTATTTGTAGACTTCACTTCTTTCCTTTTTAACTGGTCATGACTTTGTGTAGAAGTCGTCGGTGAAATTTGAGGCTAACTATGTCAAAATCAAGTACCGGACAATGCCGGCTTCACTGTGGTTATGTTTTTTCCTCTAGGTCATCGAAAAAGTCAAAAGCTTTTAAAAACTCAATATGGATTACAGTCATGTACCCTGCTCTTTGATCGATAATGAGAAACATGAACTACTTAATCCTTCAAATGTGTTTTTGTTCTATTTCTACACTGAGGAACCGAAAAAGAAAGAAAGAAAAGAAAGTTTCCCGGAGCGTTACCAAACAACATCTTAATTGCTAGTCTTGATTCACTTACAATAATTTTTACTCTGTTATAGTCACATATTAAAAAAAAAATTGAAATATAGTCTCATATAAGTTTGTTTTTATTGTTGCTCTGTTAGAGTCACTTATTCAAGAAAAAAGTGAAATTCAGTCTCACATAAGTTTGGTTTGTCGTTTTGCCATAACTCATGTAAATTTGTTGGATGAGGGGAATGCGCTCTAGTTTTTTGTTGATTTCTGATAAAAATGTCTCTTCTGAATCAATTATTTTCTATTTAGAGATTCTTGCCTTCAGATTTTGGAAATGATGCGGATCGTAACGATGCTGTGGAACCAGCAAAAACTGGATATGCTATCAAGGCCAAGATTCGCCGCCTTGTTGAGGCTGAGGGAATCCCTTATACATTTGTGGCTTCTAACTCTTTTGGAAATTTCCACCTTCGGACACTGTCACAGCTCGGGGCTACAGCTCCCCCTAGAGATAAAGTTGTCATCTTCGGGGATGGAAATGCAAAAAGTAAGAAGCAATTCGTTGAAATGCGTATTCTAATTATTTAAGTTTTTTTTTTTTTTTGTACATTAACAACGAATTAATTACAGTAGTGATCGGAGTGAGAGGCAATTCTTGAAGCTTGATAATTGTAGGGTAACGTCCTTGTCTAGAGATAATGGGGCTCTTACATCCATTAGTCTTCAATTTAGAGAGTAATTTATGATATGATTCTGTTGTGGTTTATCTTGGCATAATACCACCTAGCGGGCAAATCATGAAGGTTCTCTTTATGTATTTGTTTGGGAAAAGAACATATGAATGCATTTGTCAGCATGTTGTCTAATGAATCAGTTTGATAAGATCATTCTTCTTCAAAGTGAGCCGAAAGTAACCCTAGGAAGATAGATGGCTCTGTGATTTATTTACTAGCCAAATTGTAAAACTCTCCCCATCAATATACAGCGGTGTTTAACAATGAGGATGACATCGGCACCTATACCATCAGAGCTGTGGATGACCCAAGGACCCTAAACAAAATTTTGTATATCAAACCTCCTGCCAACACCTACTCGATGAATGAGCTCGTGTCTTTGTGGGAGAGAAAGATCGGCAAGACCCTAGAGAGGGTGTATGTTCCAGAGGAGCAGGTTCTGAAGAACATTCAAGGTTAGGGATGCATTTCTATTGGATTTAAGTGCCTGAAATTCTCTCTATTCTCTCTGACATTTAAAGCTTGTCCGATCATATTGCAGAGGCGGTGGCTCCGCGCAACCTGTTCTTGGCATTATACCATTCTATCTTCGTGAAAGGAGACCAAACGAACTTCGAGATTGAGCCATCATTCGGAGTGGAAGCTTCGGAGCTCTACCCCGATGTCAAATACATGACTGTGGATCAATGCCTCGATCAATTTGTTTGATTATCGAAACCGAACATGCTTATAAATTTCTCACATCTCCATGCAGTAATAAATAATATAGGATGCCGCTTCACAGGATCCTAGTGTGAAATGTCTCTTCTGCTGATCATCACATGGCATGTACTACCCTCAAGTCTGAGGACACACTATAAAGTATGAATGTTCAATGTGGCGCGTCTCTGCAGTGCTTGGAGAAGTTGCTTTTGTTTTGGAGTTTGATATGGGTTCATGGGCCAATCCAAGCTAACACCAAGACACGGGTTTCTCTATTTTTTCATGTCATATTACCTTTCACGTCTAAAAGAATAACAAGTTAAAACAAGCGTAAACCGACTATCAGACTTGTCGCAATTTTGAATTATTGTTAATGTTTTGGGGGATTCTTAGAGGCTGCGAGGGAACAAACATGTAGAAAAAGAGGCATGCGCGATGGCTCTGGATAAATCTCTAGCCAAATTCTTATTCCAAAACCTGATATACTGTGGATTGTTGTCTAACTAAGCATCTGGTTTTGCGCTTTCTCCCCCACCGAGGGGGGAAGGGTTCGAAACCCCGCATCCCCATTGTGTGACTCACCCATGGCTGGGTCTGTGGTGGTGGTCCAGTTCGCCCCGGGTTTACCTCACCGGCTGCCAGCTGTTTGGGGGATCCTGGATCACAAAAAAAAAAAAATATCTGTTTTTGATAAGAGAGTTATCATTTTTGAATTTTGTAAAGAACACGCAGCCTATCATAAATCAGAACTGTTGATTTCTTTTTCTATCTCAATGGAGGTTTGGTCAACACAATAATCAATTTTCTCGATCAAATTTAGACAACTTTTTGGTAAGACAAGTCGTTATTTCAAAAAATTTCACGTCATGTACTCATTCTCCACCGTAAATTTCTTCCGCTTGCGTTGTCCACTTTTGTGTGTACTCATTTTCTGAGCGGAGGATGATGGTGGTGGGAAAGTCAATTCACCGAAAAGACAATTATGCCCTTTTGGAATAAAAATAAAATGACGATTCATCTCGATGCGTGCCACCGGGCAGCAACAGTTGCCGCACGAGACAAAGCAAGTTCGCCGGGAAGAACCGCGCCTCCACCGTAAAAGAACCCTCCGAGATGGCCGAGAAGAGCAAAGTGCTGGTGATCGGAGGCACTAGATACATCTCGGCTTTTTGTATTTTTTCTCATTCAGATGCTTTTGAAATTTTTCGTAGACACGCCCATGTCATCCCTAATGTCTTTAAGAAAAAGCACGTTTAATGAGCGACACCCTCAAGTTTCTTTTAACTCAGTAAATTATGTTAAGAGTAACGATAAAACGGGGCTCGCTATGTGAAGCGACCGTCAGCATTTCCCATTTTAGTCTCAGCAAATAAAAAATATGTATGGAGGTGTGGCAAAAACGATTCTCAAAGTTTTTCTATGTAACCCTAGATATATTTATTTCGTTCCTATCATTAGATAAACTATGTAAAATTATTGTTGCTGCCTATATGAAATCTTATCACATGTGCCAGATACGAAGAAAAGTTGGTGAAATCAATTATTCAGAAAGTGTTGAGCCAGCTGAAGAAAAAGTTTGAGTTGGTTATTCCTGAGCATTTGGTCGGAATTGATAGTCACATGGTGAAGGTTATGAAATTTGCGGATAATAATTCTCGTGCCACCCTATTTGTCGGCATCCATGGAATAGGTGGCATTGGTAAGATGGCTTTTGCTAAAACCATCTACACCAAGCTCTCAAATCAATTTGAGTATTGTAGCTTCATTCCTGATGTTAGGGAATCTTGTAAGCATATTGGTCTTGCTTACTTGCAAAATAAATTAATTTTTGATATATTGAAGCAAAAAAATCAAGTTGATAATAAGGACGAAGGGATTAATTTCATCTCATCTAACTTTGGAACTAAGAAAGTCCTTATTCTTCTTGATGACGAGGATTCGAACGCTTAAAGGACTAGTAGTTCTTTCATGTTTGGTAGACGTGTGAATATAAACTAATGTTGTATATAACTTAGTTTGCAGTGTATATAAAAGTGTGTTGTGATTTTCAAAATTATGGCCCTGCTTTTCTATACCATCTTCGTGTTGTCAGGGGATTTACTTATTCACTTCCATGTGTACATTAAAATAAATGGGTCGGCAACGTGTTCTCGAATGTCGCAATTTAATCAACTGCCAAAGGATGGGCACGCATTCAAGGATCCAGGTGTGACATAGCTCATTGCCCATTCCATCCCCCTTTTCAAAAAAAAATAATTTTGAATTGGTATAGATGTCAGAGGTTTAATAACTTTATACTAATCACTATATGGATGCTCGTAATGCTGCTTTTTTCTCACATAGAGGTTATGAATTACGGAAATAGTAATCTTGTATTGCCTAAATTCCCTGTTTTTCCGAAAAAAATTCCCTTTTCCAGCCATTATTTGGCTGAAAAAGCCCGACAATTGGAAATCCGTTGGGAAACATGGCTTCCAAAAGCATTAAATCAATCCAATCCATCATTTGGGAAATCACAGCCCCACTTGAACGCCCGTGAAACAAAACACGAAGACTCCACATAGAAAATTCCATGTTTTTCCATAGAAAATTCCCTTTCCGACATTTTTTAGTAGAAAAAGCTCGACAGTTGGAAATCTGTTAGGATACATGGCTTCCAAAAGCATTAGATCAGTCGAACCCATCTATTTGGACATCACAGCACCCTAAACGCCCAGCAGAGCAAGAACACGAACACTCCACAAAGAAAATTCCCTGTTTTTCCATAGAAAATTCCATTTCCGGCCATTTTTTGGCTGAAAAAGACCGACAGTTGGAAATCTATTGGGATACATGGCTTTCAAAAGTTTTAGATCATTTTGGAAATCACAGCCCCCTGAACGCCTGGCGAAACAAGAACACGAAGACTCCACAGAGAAAATTCCATGTTTTTCCATTGAAAATTCCCTTTATGGCCATTTTTTGGCTGAAAAAGCCCGTCAATTGGAAATTTGTTGGGAAACATGGTTTCCAAAAGCATTAAATAAGTCTGACCCATCATTTTGGACATCACAGCACCTTGAATGCTCGGCGGAACAAGAACACGAAGACTCCATAGAGAAAATTCCCTATTTTTCCATGGAAAATTCCCTTTCCGACCATTTTTGGCTGAAAAAGCCCGCACGTTGGAAATCTGTTGGAAAACATGGCTTCCAAAAGCATTAGATCAGTTCGACCCATCATTTTGGAAATCACAGCCACCTGAACGCCCGATGAAACAAGAACGCGAAGACTCCATTGCGAAAATACCCTGTTTTTCTATAGAAAATTTCATTTCCGACCATTTTTTAAATAAAAAACCCCGACAGTTGGAAATCTGTTGGGAAACAAGGCTTCCAAAAGCATTAGATCAGTCTGACCCATTCTTTTGGACATCACAGCCACCTGAACGCTTGGCGAAACAACAACACGAAGACTCCACACAGAAAATTCCCAGTTTTTCCATAGGAAATTCCCTTTCCGGCCATTTTTTGGTTGCAAAAGCCCGACAGTTGGAAATATGTTGGGAATCATGGCTTCCGAAAGCATTAGATCGGTCCGACCCTTTATTTTGGACATCACAGCTCCCTGAATGCCCGACGAAACAAGAATACGAGGATTCCACAGAGAAAATTCCCAGTTATTCCATTGAAAATTTCCTTTCCAGCCATTTTTTTGTTGAAAATGTCCCACAGTTGGAAATCTGTTGGGAAACATGGCTTCCAAAAGCACTAGATCAGTCCGACCCATTCTTTTGGACATCACAGCCACCTGAACGCTTGGCAAAACAACAACACGAAGACTCCACATAGAAAATTCCCTATTTTTCAATACAAAATACCCTTTCCGACCTTTTTTGGTTCGAAAAGCCCGATAGTTGGAAATCTATTGGGAAAAATGGCTTGAAAAACATTAGATCAAACTGACCCATCATTTTGGACATCATAGCCCGCTGAACGCCCGGCGAAACAAGAACACGAAGACTGCACAGAGAAAATTCCCTGTTTTTCCATACACAATACCCTTTCCGACTTTTTTTGGTGGAAAAAGCCCGATAGTTGGAAATCTGTTGGGATACAAGGCTTCCAAAAGCATTAGATCATTTTGGTAATCAAAGCCCTTGAACGCTCGGCAAAACAAGAACAAGAAGACTCCACCGATAGAATTCCATGTTTTTCTATTGAAAATTCCCTTTTTGGCCATTTTTTGGCTGAAAAGGCCCAATAGTTATAAATTTGATGGGAAACATGGTTTCAAAACGCATTAAAAAAGTCTGACTAATCATTTTGGACATCACAACACCTCGAACGCCCGATGAAACAAGCGACAAAACTACATAGAGAAAATTCCCTGTTTTTCCAAAGAAAATTCCATTTTCCAGCCATTATTTGGCTGAAAAAGCCCAACAATTGGAAATTCGTCGGGAAACATGGCTTCCAAAAGCTTTAGATCAGTCCGATCCATCATTTGGGACATCACAGCACCCCGAATGCCCGGCGAAACAAGAACACGAAGACTCCACGGAGAAAATTCCCTGTTTTTCCATAGAAAATTCCCTTTCCGACCTTTTTTGGTAGAAAAAGCTCAACAGTTGGAAATCTGTTGGGATACATGGCTTCCAAAAGCATTAGATCAGTCTGACCCATCATTTTGGACATCACAGCACCCTGAACGCTCGACGGAACAAGAACACGAAGACTCCAAAGAGAAAATTCCCTGTTTTCCATAGAAAATTCCCTTTCCGGCCATTTTTTGGCTGAAAAAGACCGACAGTTGGAAATCTGTTGGGAAACATGGCTTCCAAAAGCATTAGATCAGTCCGACCCATCATTTTGGAAATCACAGCCACCTGAACGCCCGGTGAAACAAGAACGCGAAGACTCCATAGCGAAAATACCCTGTTTTTCTATAGAAAATTCCATTTCCGGCAATTTTTTAACTAAAAAACCCCGATAGTTGGAAATCTATTGGGAAACATGGCTTCCAAAAGCATTAGATCAGTCAAACCCATTCTTTTGGACATCACAGCCACTGAGCGCTTGGTGAAACAAGAACACGAAGACTCCACACGGAAAATTCCCTTTTTCCATAGAAAATTTCCTTTCCGACCATTTTTTGGTGGAAAAAGCCCGACGATTGGAAATATGATGGGACATGGCTTCCAAAAGCATAGATAGACCCATCATTTTAGAATTCACAGCCCCCTGAATGCCCGGCGAAACAAGAACACGAGGTCACCACAGAGAAAATTCCCTGTTTTTCCATTGAAAATTCCCTTTCCGGCCATTTTTTGGTTGAAAATGCCCGACAGTTGGAAATCTGTTGGGATACATGGCTTCCAAAAGCATTAGTTCAGTCCGACCAATCATTTTGGACGTCACAGCCACCTGAACGCCCGGCGAAACAAGAACACGAAGACTCCACAAAGAAAATTCCCTGTTTTCCTATAGAAAATTCCCTTTCCAACCTTCTTTGGTGGAAAAACCCCGACAGTTGGAAATCTGTTGGAATACATGGCTTCCAAAAGCATTAGATCATTTTGGAAATCACAGCACCCTGAACGCCTGGAGAAACAAGAATGTGAACACTCCACAGAGAAAATTCCCTATTTTTCCATTGAAAATTCCCTTTCCGGCCAGTTTTTGGCTGAAAAAGCCTAACGGTTGGAAATCTGTTATGAAACGTGGTTTCCAAAAGCATTAAATAAGTCTGACTCATCATTTTGGACATCACAGCACCCTGAACGCCTACGAAACAAGAACGCGAAGACTCCATTGAGAAAATTCCCCGTTTTTCCAAATAAAATTCCATTTCCGGCCATTGTTTGGTTGAAAAAGCCCGACAGTTGGAAATCGGTTGGGAAACATGGCTTCCAAAAGCATTAGATCAATTTGATCCATCATTTTGGACATCACAGCCCCCTGAACACTCGGCGAAACAAAAACATGAAAACTCCACAGAGAATATTCCCTCTTTTTCCATAGAAAATTCCCTTTCCGACCATTTTTGATAGAAAAAGCCCGACAGTTAGAAATCTGTTGGGATACATGGCTTCCAAAAGCATTAGATCACTCTGACCCATTATTTTGGACATCACAGCAACCAACGCCCGGCGGAACAAGGACACGAAGACTCCACAGAGAAAATTCCCTGTTTTTCCATAGAAAATTCACTTTCCGGTCATTTTTTGGCTGAAAAAGACCGACGGTTGAAAATCTATTGGGAAACATGGCTTCCAAAGGCATTAGATCAGTCCGACCCATCATTTTGGAAATCATAGCCACTTGAACGCCCGGTGAAACAAGAACGCGAAGAGTCCACAGGGAAAATAACTTCTTTTTCTATAGAAAATTCCAATTCTGGCCATTTTTTAAATAAAAAACCCCGACAATTGGAAATTTGTAGGGAAACATGGCTTCCAAAAGCACTAGATCAGTCCAACCCATTCTTTTGGACATCACGGCCACCCTGAACGCTTGGCAAAACAACAACACAAAGACTCCACACAGAAAATTCCCTGTTTTTCCATAGAAATTCCCTTCCCGGCCATTTTTTGGCTACATTAGATTAGTCCGACCCATAATTTTGGAATTCACAGCCCCCTGAATGCCCGATGAAATAAGAACACGAAGACTCCACAGAGAAAATTTCATGTTTTTCCATTGAAAATTCCCTTTATGGCCATTTTTTGTCTAAAAAAGCCCGACAATTGGAAATCTGCTGGGAAACATGGTTTCCAAACGCATTAAATAAGTCTGACTTGTCATTTTGGACATCACAGCACCCCGAACGCCTGGAAAAACTTGATCATGAAGACTAGACAGTGAAAATTCCCTGTTTTTCCAAAGAAAATTCCCCTTTCCAGCAATTATTTTGCTGAAAAAGCCCGACAGTTGGAAATTCGTTGGGAAACATGGCTTCCAAAAGCATTAGATGAGTTCGATCCATCATTTGGGACATCACATCCCTGCGAACGCCCGACGAAACAAGAACACGAAGACTCCGCAGAGAAAATTCCCTGGTTTTCCATAGAAAATTCCCTTTCCGACATTTTTTGGTAGAAAAAGCCCGACAGTTGGAAATCGTTTGGGATTCATGGCTTCCAAAAGCATTAGATCTGTCTGACCCATCATTTTGGACATCACAGCACCCTGAACACCCGGCAGAACAAGAACACGAAGACTCCACAGAGAGAATTCCCTATTTTTCCATAGAAAATTCCCTGTTCGACCATTTTTTTAGCTGAAAAAGACCGACAGTTGGAAATCTGTTGGGAAACATGGCTTCCAAAAGCTTTATATCAGTCCGACCCATCATTTTGGAAATCACAGACCACGAACGCCGGGGCGAAACAAGAACGCGAAGTCTCCATAGCGAAAATACCCTGTTTTTTTTATAGAAAAATCCATTTCCAACCATTTTTTAAATAAAAAACCCCGACGGTTGGAAATTTGTTGGGAAAGATGGCTTCCAAAAGCACTAGATTAGTCCGACCCATTCTTTTGGACATCACAGCCCCCTGAATGCTTGGAGAAACAACAACACAAAAACTCCACATAGAAAATTCCCTGTTTTTCCATAGAAATTTCATTTCCGGCCATTTTTTAGCTGCAAAAGCCCGACAATTGTAGATATGTTGGGAATTAGGGCTTCCAAAAGCATTAGATCAGTCCGACCCATCATTTTGGACATCACAGCCCCCTGAATGCCCGGCGAAACAAGAACACAAGGTCTCCACAGAGAAAATTCCCAGTTTTTCCATTGAAAATTCCCTTTCCGACCATTTTTTGGTTCAAAATGCCGGACAGTTCGAAATCTGTTGGGATACATAGCTTCCAAAAGCATTAGATCAGTCTGACCCATCATTTTGGACATCAAATCACCCTGAACGCCCGACGAAACAAGGACACGAAGACTCCACAGAGAAAATTCCCTATTTTTCCATAGAAAATTCCCTTTCGGACCATTTTTTGGCTGAAAAAGACGGACAGTTGGAAATCTATTGGGAAACATGGCTTCAAAAGGCATTAGATCAGTCCAACCCATCATTTTGGAAATCACACTCACCTGAACGCCCGGTGAAACAAGAACACGAAGACTCCATAGAGAAAATTCCCTGTTTTTCTATAGAAAATTCCATTTCCGGCCATTTTTTAACTAAAAAACCCCGACAGTTGGAAATCTGTTGGGAAACATGGCTTCCAAAAGCATTAGATCAGTCCGACACATTCTTTTGGACATCACAGCCACCTGAACGCTTGGCAAAACAAGAACACGAAGACTCCACACTGTTTTTTCATAGAAAATTCCCTTTCCAACCTTTTTTCTTGGAAAAAGCCCGAAAGTTGGAAATCTGTTGGAATACATGGCTTCCAAAAGTATTAGATCATTTTGGAAATCACAACCCCCTGAACGCCCGGTGAGACAAGAACACGAAGACTCCACAGAGAAAATTCCATGTTTTTCCATTGAAAATTCCCTTTATGGCCATTTTTTTGGCTAAAAAGGCCCGACGATTGGAAATCTGTTGGGAAACATGGTTTCCAAACGCATTAAATAAGTCTGACTCATCATTTTGGACATGACAGCACCCTGAACGCTTGGTGAAACAAGAACGCGAACACTCCACAGAGAAAATTGCCTATTTTTCCATTGAAAATTCCTTTTCCGGCCAGTTTTTGGCTGAAAAAGCCTAACGGTTGGAAATTTGTTATGAAACGTGGTTTCCAAAAGCATTAAATAAGACTGACTCATCATTTTGGACATCACAGCACCCTGAACGCCCGGCGAAACAAGAATGCGAAGACTCCACTGAGAAAATTCCCCGTTTTTCCAAATAAAATTCCATTTCCGGCCATTGTTTGGCTGAAAAAGCCCGACAGTTGGAAATCCGTTGGGAAACATGGCTTCCAAAAGCATTAGATCAGTCCTATCCATCATTTGGGACATCACAGCCCCCCAACGCCCGGTGAAACAAAAACACGAAAACTCCAAAGAGAATATTCCCTGTTTTTCCATAGAAAATTCCCTTTCCGACCTTTTTTGGTAGAAAAAGCCCGACAGTTAGAAATCTGTTGGGATACATGGCTTCCAAAAGCATTAGATCAGTCTGACCCATCATTTTGGACATCACAGCACCCTGAACGCCCGGCGGAACAAGGACACGAAGACTCCATAGAGAAAATTCCCTGTTTTTCCATAGAAAATTCCCTTTCCGGTCATTTTTTGGCTGAAAAAGACCGACAGTTGAAAATCTGTTGGGAAACATGGCTTCCAAAAGCATTAGATCAGTCTGACCCATCATTTTGGAAATCACAGCCACTTGAATGCTCGGTGAAACAAGAACGCGAAGACTCCATAGCGAAAATACCCTATTTTTCTATAGAAAATTCCATTTCCAACCATTTTTTACATAAAAAACCCCGACAGTTGGAAATTTGTTTGGAAAGATGGCTTCCAAAAGCACTAGATTAGTCTGACCCATTCTTTTGGACATTACAGCCCCTTGAAAGCCCGACGATTGGAAATATGTTGGGAATCAAGGCTTCAGAAAGCATTAGATTAGTCTGACCCATCATTTTAGAATTCACAGCCCCCGAATGCTCGGCGAAACAAGAACACAAAGGACTCCTGAGAGAAAATTCCTTGTTTTTCCATAGAAAATTCCTTTCCGGCCATTTTTGGTTGAAAAGACCGACATTTGGAAATCATTTGGGAAACATGCTTCCAAAAACATGAGATCTGTTCGACACATCATTTTGGAGATCACAGACCCCGAACGCCGGGGAAACAAGAACACGAACACTCCTTCGAGAAAATTCCCTAGTTTTCCATAAAAAATTCCCTTTCCAACCATTTTTTGACTGAAAAAGCCCGACAGTTGGAAATCTGTTTGGAAACATGGCTTCCAAAAGCATTAGATCAGTCTGACCCATCATTTTCGACATCACAGCCGTGAACACCCGGATGAAACAAGAACACGAAGACTCCACAGAGAAAATTCCATGTTTTTCCATTGAAAATTCCCTTTATGACCATTTTTTGGCTAAAAAGACCCGACAATTGGAAATCTGTTTGGAAACATGGTTTCCAAACACATTAAATAAGTCTGACTGGTCATTTTGGACATCGGAACGCCCGGTGAAACTTGAAGAACACGAAGACTCCACGGAGAAAATTCCTGTTTTTTCCAAGAAAAAACATTTTTTGAAAAAGCCCGACAGTTGGAAATCCGTTGGGAAACATGGCTTCCAAGGGCATTAGATCAGTCCGATCCATCATTTGGGACATCACAGCCCCCCGAACGCCCGGCGAAACAAGAACACGAAGACTCCATAGAGAAAATTACCTGTTTTTCCATAGAAAATTCTCTTTCCGACCTTTTTTGGTAGAAAAAGCCCGATAGTCAGAAATCTGTTGGGATACATGGCTTCCAAAAGCATTAGATCAGTCTGACACATCATTTTGGACATCACAGCCACCTGAATGCCCGGCAAAACAAGAACACGAAGACTGCACAGAGAAAATTCTCTATTTTTCCATAGAAAATTCCCCTTCCGACCTTTTTTGGTTCAAAAAGCCCGACAGTTGGAAACCTGTTTGGAAACATGGCTTGCAAAAGCATTAGATCAGTCCGACCCATTATTTTGTACATCACACCCCCTAAACGCCCGGTGAAACAAGAACACGAAAACTCCACAGAGAAAATCACCTATTTTTCCAAAGAAAATTCCATTTCCGACCTTTTTTCGTGGAAAAAGCCCGACAATTGGAAATCTGTTGGGATACATGGCCTCCAAAAGCATTAGATCAGTCCGACCCATCATTTTGGACATCACAAGCACCACGAACGCCTGGCGGACGAAACAAGAACACAAAGACTCCACAGAGAAAATTCCCTATTTTTCCATTGAAAATTCCCTTTCCGGCCATTTTTTGGCTGAAAAAGCCCGACAGTTGGAAATCTATTGGGAAACATGGCTTCCAAAAGCATTAGATCAGTCCGACCCATCATTTTGGAAATCACACCCACTTGAACGCCCGGTGAAACAAGAACGCGAATAGTCCATAGCGAAAATACCCTGTTTTTCTATAGAAAATTCCATTTTCGGCCATTCTTTAACTAAAAAACCCTGACTGTTAGAAATATGTTGGGAAACATGGCTTCCAAAAGTATTAGATCAGTCCGACACATTCTTTTGGACATCACAGCCACCTGAACACTTGGCGAAACAAGAACACGAAGACTCCACATTGTTTTTCCATAGAAAATTCCCTTTTCGACCATTTTTGGTGGAAAAAGCCCGACAGTTGGAAATCTGTTCGCATACATGGCTTCCAAAAGCATTAGATCATTTTGGAAATCACAGCCCCCTGAACGCCCGACAAGACAAGAAAACGAAAACTCCACACAGAGAATTTCATGTTTTTCCATTGAAAATTCCCTTTCTAGCCATTTTTTGGCTGAAAAGGCCCGACAGTTGGAAATCTGTTGGGAAACATGGTTTCCAAACGCATTAAATAAGTCTGACTCATTATTCTGGACATCACAGCACCCTGAACGCCTGGCAAAACAAGAACGCGAACACTCCACAGAGAAAATTCCCTATTTTTCCATTGAAAATTCCCTTTCCGGCCAGTTTTTGGCTGAAAAAGCCTAACGGTTGGAAATTTGTTATGAAACGTGGTTTCCAAAAGCATTAAATAAGACTGACTCATCATTTTGGACATCACAGCACCTTGAACGCCCGGTGAAACAAGAACGCGAACACTCCACAGAGAAAATTCCCTGTTTTTTCCAAATAAAATTCCATTTCCGACCATTGTTTGGCTGAAAAAGCCCGATAGTTGGAAATCTATTGGGACAGATGGCTTCCAAAAGCATTAGATCAGTTTGATCCATCATTTGGGACATCACAGCCCCCCGAACACCCGGCGAAACAAAAACACGAAAACACCACAGCGAATATTCCCTATTATTCCATCGAAAATTCCCTTTCCGACCTTTTATTGTGGAAAAAGCCCGACAATTGGAAATCTGTTGGCATACATGGCTTCCAAAAACATTAGATCATTTTGGACATCATTTTGGACATCCCACCACTGAACGCTTGGCAAAACAAGAACACAAAGACTCCACTGAGAAAATTCCCTGTTTTTCCATTGAAAATCCCATTTCCAGCCATTTTTTGGTTGAAAAAGCCCAACAGTTGGAAATCTGTGGGGAAACATGGCTTCCAAAAGCATTAGATTAGTCTGACCCATCATTTTGGACATCACAGCACCCTGAACGCCCTGAGAAACAAGAACACGAAGACTCCACTGAGAAAATTCCCTATTTTTCCATAGAAAATTCCCTTTCTGGCCATTTTTTGGTTGAAAAAGCTCGACAGTTGAAAATCTATTGGGAAACACGGATTCCAAAAGCATTAGATCAGTCCGATCCATCATTTTGGAAATCACAGCCCCCCGAACGCCCGGCGAAACAAGAACATGAAGACTCCACACGAAAAATGTTTTTCCATAGAAAATTCGCTTTCCAGCCATTTTTTGCTAAAAAAGCCCAACAGTTGGAAATCTGTTGGGAAACATGGCTTCCCAAAGCATTAGATCAGTCTGACCTATCATTTTGGACATCACACCACCATAAACGCCCGGCGAAACAAGAACACAGAGACTCCATAGAGAAAATTCTTTGTTTTTCCATAAAAAATTCACTTTTCAGCTATTTTTTGGCTAAAAAAAGCCCAACAGTTTGAAATCTGTTAGGAAACATGGCTTCCAAAAGTATTAGATCAAACCGACCCATCATTTTGGACATCACAGCCCCTTGAATGCCCGGTGAAACAAGAACACGAAGACTCCACAGAGAAAATTCCCTGTTTTTCCATAGAAAACTCCATTTCCTGACATTTTTTTATTAAAAAAGCCCAACAACTGAAAATCTTTTTGGAAATATGGCTTTCAAAAGCATTATATTAGTTCGATCCATCATTTTGGACATCACAGCCACCCGAACGCCGGCGAAACAAGAACACGAAAACTCCCACGAGAAAATTCCTTTTTTTTCCATAGAAAATTCCCTTTCCGACCCTTTTCGGTAGAAAAAGCCCGACAGTTTGAACTCTGTTGGGATACATGGCTTCCAAAAGCATTAGATTAGTCCGACCCATAATTTTGGAATTCACAGCCCCCTGAATGCCGGGTGAAACAAGAACACGAAGATTCCACAGAGAAAATTCCATGTTTTTCCATTGAAAATTCCCTTTCTGGCCATTTTTTGGCTGAAAATGCCCGACAGTTGGAAATCTGTTGGGAAACATGGTTTCCAAACGCATTAAATAAGTCTAACTCATCATTTTGGACATCACAGCACCTCAAACGCCCGGCGAAACAAGAACGTGAACACTCCACAGAGAAAATTCCCTGTTTTTCCAAAGAAAATTCTCTTTTCTAGCCATTATTTGGCTGAAAAAGCCCGACAGTTGGAAATTCGTTGGGAAACATGGCTTCCAAAAGCATTAGATCAGTACGATCCATCATTTGGGACATCACAACCCCCGGAAAAACCAGCGAAACAAGAACACAAGGACTCCAAACAAAAAATTCCCTGCTTTTGCATAGAAAATTCCCTTTCCGACTTTTTTGGGTATAAAAAGCCCGACATTTGGAAATTTGTTGGGATACACGGCTTCCAAAGGCATTAGATTAGTCCGACCCATCATTTTGGACATCACAGCACCCTAAACACCTAGTGAAACAAGAACACGAAGACTCCAACAGAGAAAATTCCCTGTTTTTCATAGAAAATTCCTTTTCCGGTCATATTTTGCTGAAAAACACCGACAGTTGGAAATCTGTTGGGAAACATGGCTTCCAAAAGCATTAGATCAATTCGACCCATCATTTTGGAAATCATAGCCACTTGAACGCTTGGTGAAACAAGAACACGAAGAGTCCATAGGGAAAATACCCTGTTTTTCTATAGAAAATTCCATTTCCGGCCATTTTTTAACTAAAAAACCCCGACAGTTGGAAATCTATTGGGAAACATGGCTTCCAAAAGCATTAGATTAGTCGACACATTCTTTTGGACATCACAGCCACCTGAACGCTTGGCGAAACAAGAACACGAAGGCTCCACGCGGAAAATTCCTTGTTTTTCCATAGAAAATTCCCTTTCCGACCTTTTTTGGTGGAAAAAGCTCGACAGTTGGAAATTCGTTGCGAAACATGGCTTCCAAAAGCATTAGATCAGTACGATCCATCATTTGGGACATCACAACCCCCCAAACAACTGGCAAAACAAGAACACGAAGACTCCAAAGAGAAAATTCCCTGCTTTTGCATAGAAAATTCCCTTTTCGACCTTTTTTGGTATAAAAAGCCCGACAATTGGAAATTTGTTGGGATACATGGCTTCTAAAAGCATTAGATCAGTCTGACCCATCATTTTGGACATCATAGCACCTTGAACGCCCGGTGAAACAAGAACATGAAGACTCCATAGAGAAAATTCCCTGTTTTTCATAGAAAATTCTTTTTCCGGCCATTTTTTTGCTAAAAAAGACCGACAGTTGGAAATCTGTTAGGAAACATGGCTTCCAAAAGCATTAGATCAGTCCGACCCATCATTTTGGAAATCACAGCAACTTGAACGCCTGTTGAAACAAGAACGCGAAGACTCCATAGCGAAAATACCCTGCTTTTCTTTAGAAATTCCATTTCCGGCCATTTTTTCAATAAAAAAACCCCAAAGTTGCAAATCTGTTGGGAAACATGGCTTCTAAAAGCATTAGATCAGTCTGACACATTTTTTTGGACATCACAGCCACTTGAACGCTTGGCGAAACAAGAACATGAAGACTCTGCAAAGAAAATTCCTTGTTTTTCCGTAGAAAATTCCCTTTCCGACCATTTTTTGGTTGAAAAAGCCAGACTGTTGGAAATCCGTTGGGAAACATAGCTTCCAAAAGCATTAGATCAGTCCAATCCATCATTTGGGACATCAAAGCCGCCCGAACGCCCGGCGAAACAAGAACACAAAGACTCCACAGAGAAAATTCCCTGTTTTTTCCTAGAAAATTCCCTTTCCGACCATTTTTTGGCTGGCAAGCCCGATATTGGGAAATTTGTTGGAAAACATGGCTGCCAAAAGCAATAGATCAGTTCGACCCATCATTTTGGACATCACAGCACCCTGAACGCCTAGCGAAACAAGAATGCAAAGACTCCACAGAGAAGATTCACTGTTTTTCTATAGAAAATTCCATTTCCGGCGATTTTTTTTTGACTGAAAAAGCCCGACAATTGGAAATATGTTGGGAAACATGGCTTGTAAAAGCATTAGATCAGTCTGACCCATTATTTTGGACATCACAACCCCTTGAACGCCCGGCAAAACAAGAACACGAAGAATCCAGAGAGAAAATGCCCTGTTTTTCTATAGAAAATTCCCTTCAGACCATTTTTTGGCTGAAAAAGCCCGACAATTGGAAATATGTTGGGAAACATGGCTTCCGAAATCATTAGATCAGTCCGACCCATCATTTTGGACATCACAGCCCCCTCAACGCCCGGCAAAAAAAGAACACGAAGACTCCACAGAAAGAATTCCATATTTTTCCATTGAAAATTCCATTTCCGGACAGTTTTTGGCTGAAAAAGCCTAACGGTTCGAAATCTGTTATGAAACGTGGATTCCAAAAGCATTAAATAAGTCTGACTCATCATTTTGGACATCACAGCACCCTGAACGCCCGATGAAACAAGAACACAAAGACTCCACAGACAAAACTCCCCGTTCTTCAAAATAAAATTCCATTTCCGGCCATTGTTTAGCTGAAAAAGCCCAACCGTTGGAAATCCGTTGGGAAACATGGCTTCCAAAGGCATTAGATTAGTCTGATCCATCATTTGGGACATCACAACCCCCCGAATGACCGGCGAAACAAGAACACGAAGACTCCACAGAGAAAATTCCCTGTTTTTCCATAGAAAATTTCTTTCCAGCCATTTTTTGGCTGAAAAAGCCCGACAGTTGGAAATATGTTGCCAGAACATGGCTTCCAAAAGCATTAGATCAGTCCGACCCATTATTTTCGATATCACAAACCACCTTCAACGCCCGGCGGAACAAGGAAACGAAGACTCCACAGAGAAAATTCCCTTTGTCTCCATAGAAAATTCCCTTTCCGGCCATTTTTTGGCTGAAAAAGACCAACAGTTGGAAATCTGTTGGGAAACATGGCTTCCAAACGCATTAGATCAGTCTAACCCATCATTTTGGAAATCACATCCACTTGAACGCCTGGTGAAACAAGAACGTGAAGACTCCATACCGAAAATACCCTGTTTTTCTATAGAAAATTTCATTTCCAGCCATTTTTTTTAACTAAAAAACCCCAACAGTTAGAAATCTGTTGGAAAGCATGGCTTCCAAAAGCATTAGATCAGTCCGACACATTCTTTTGGACATCACAGCCACCTGAACGCTTGGCGAAACAAGAACACGAAGACTCCACACGGAAAATTCCCTGTTTTTCCATAGAAAATTCCCTTTCCGACCTTTTTTGGTGGAAAAAGCCCGACAGTTGGAAATCTGTTGGCATACATGGCTTCCAAAAGCATTAGATCATTTTGGAAATCATAGCCCCCTGCACGCCCAGCGAAACAAGAACACGAAGACTCCACAGAGAGAATTCCATGTTTTTCCATTGAAAATCCCCTTTCTGGTCATTTTTTGGCTGAAAAGGCTTGACAGATGGAAATCTGTTGGGAAACATGATTTCCAAACGCATTAAATACGTCCGACTCATCATCTTGGACATCACAGCACCCCGAACACCTGGCTAAACAAGAACGCGAACACTCCACAAAGAAAATTCCCTGTTTTTCCAAAGAAAAATCCCCTTTCCAGCCATTATTTGGCTAAAAAAGCTCGACAGTTAGAAATTCATTGGGAAACATGGCTTCCAAAAGCATTAGATTAGTCCGATCCTTCATTTTGGACATCATAGCACCCTGAACGCCTGGCAAAACAAGAACACGAAGACTCCACAGAGAAAATTCCCTGTTTTTCTTAGAAAATTCCATTTCCGGCCATTTTTTTTCTGAAAAAGACCGACAGTTGGAAATCTTTGGGGAAACATAGCTTCCAAAAGCATTAGATCAGTCCGACCCATTATTTTGGAAATCACAGCTACTTGAACGCCTAGTGAAACAAGAATGCGAAGACTCCATAGCTAAAATACCCTGTTTTTCTATAGAAATTCCATTTCCGGCCATTTTTTACATAAAAAATCCCGACAGTTGCAAATCTGTTGGGAAACATGGCTTCCAAAAGCATTAGATCAGTCCGACCCATCATTTTGGAAATCACAGCCACTTGAATGCCTAGTGAAACAACAACGCGAAGACTCTATAGCGAAAATACGCTGTTTTTTTTAGAGAAATTCCATTTCCGGCCATTTTTTACATAAAATATCCTGACAGTTGCAAATCTGTTGGGAAACATGGCTTCCAAAAGCATTAGATCAGTCCGACACATTCTTTTGGACATCACAGCCACCTAAACGCTTGGCGAAACTAGAACACGAAGACTCCACATAGAAAATTCCTTGTTTTTGCATAGAAAATTCCCTTTCCGATCTTTTTTGGTTGAAAAAGCCCGACAGTTGGAAATCTGTTAGGAAACATGGCTTCCGAAGGCATTAGATCAGTCCGACCCATCATTTTGGACATCACAGTACCCTGAACGCCGGCGAAACAAGAACACCAAGACTCCACAGAGAGAATTCCCTGTTT
>CM029463.1:198546-208546 GCA_017140185.1 Eucalyptus polyanthemos subsp. polyanthemos
GCCTAGGCCTGAGCCTGGGCCTGGCCTGGGCCTGGGCCTGGGCCTGGGCCTGGGCCTGGGCCTGGGCCTGGGCCTGGGCCTGAGCCTGGGCCTGGGCCTGGGCCTGGGCCTAGGCCTGGGCCTGGGCCTGGGCCTGGGCCTGAGCCTGGGCCTGGGCCTGAGCCTGGGCCTGGGCCTGGGCCTGGGCCTGGGCCTGGGCCTGGGCCTGGCCCTGAGCCTGGGGCCTGGGCCTGGGCCTGAGGCCTGGGCCTGGGCCTGGCCCTAGGCCTGAGCCTGGGCCTGGGCCCTGGCCTGGGCCTGGGCCTGAGCCTGGGCCTGGGCCTGGGCCTGGGCCTGGGCCTGGGCCTGGGCCTGGGCCCTGGGCCTGGCCCTGGGCCTGGGCCAGGCCTGGGCCTGGGCCTGAGCCTGGGCCTGGGCCTGGGCCTGGGCCTGGGCCTGGGCCTGGGCCTGGGCCTGGGCCTGGGCCCTGGGCCTGGGCCTGGGCCTGGGCCTGGGCCTGGGCCTGGGCCTGAGCCTGAGCCTGGGCCTGGCCCTGGGCCTGGGCCTGGGCCTGGGCCTGGGCCTGGGCCTGGGCCTGGGCCTGGGCCTGGGCCCTGGGCCTGGGCCTGGGCCTGGGCCTGGGCCTGGGCCTGGGCCTGGGCCTAGGCCTGGGCCTGGGCCTGGGCCTGGGCCTGGGCCTGGGCCTGGGCCTGGCCTGGCCCTAGGCCTGGGCCCTGGGCCTGGGCCTAGCCTGGGCCTGAGCCTGGGCCTGGGCCTGGGCCTGGGCCTGGGCCTGAGCCTGGGCCTGGGCCTGGGCCTGGGCCTGGGCCTGGGCCTGGGCCTGGGCCTGAGCCTGGGCCTGGGCCTGAGGCCTGGGCCTGGGCCTGGGCCTGGGCTGAGCCTGGGCCTGAGCCTGGGCCTGGGCCTGGGAGGCCTGGGCCTGGCCCTGGGCCTGAGCCTGGGCCTGAGGCCCTGGGCCTGGGCCTGGGCCTGGGCCAGCCTGGGCCTGGGCCTGGGCCTGGGCCTGGGCCTGGGCCTGGGCCTGGGCCTGGGCCTGGGCCTGGGCCTGGCCCTGGGCCTGAGCCTGGGCCTGGGCCTGGGCCTGGGCCTGAGCCTGAGGCCTGGGCCTGGGCCTGAGCCCTGGGCCTGGGCCTGAGCCTGGGCCTGGGCCTGGGCCTGGGCCTGGGCCTGGGCCTGGGCCTGGGCCTGGGCCTGGGCCTGGGCCTGGGCCCTGGGCCTGGGCCTGAGGCCTGGGCCCTGGGCCTGGGCCTGGGCCTGGGCCTGGGCCTGGGGGCCTGGGCCTGGGCCCTGGGCCTGGGCCTGGGCCTGGGCCTGGGCCTGGGCCTGGGCCTGGGCCTGGGCCTGGGCCCTGGGCCTGGGCCTGAGCCTGGGCCTGGGCCTGGGCCTGGGCCCTGGGCCTGGGCCTGGGCCTGGGCCTGGGCCTGGGCCTGGGCCTGGGCCTGGGCCTGGGCCTGGGCCTGGGCCTGGGCCTGGGCCTGGGCCTGGGCCCTGGGCCACAGGCCTGGGCCTGGGCCTGGGCCTGGGCCTGGGCCTGGGCCTGGGCCTGGGCCTGGGCCTGGGCCTGGGCCTGGGCCTGGGCCTGGGCCTGGGCCTGGGCCTGGGCCTGGGCCTGGGCCCTGGGCCTGGGCCTAGGCCTGGGCCTGGGCCTAAGGCCCTGGGCCTGGGCCTGGGCCTGGGCCTGGGCCTGGGCCTGGGCCTAGGCCTGGGCCTGGGCCTGGGCCCTGGGCCTGGGCCTGGGCCTGGGCCTGGGCCTGGGCCCTGGGCCTGGGCCTGGGCCTGGGCCTGGGCCTGGGCCTGGGCCTGGGCCTGGGCCTGGGCCTGGGCCTGGGCCTGGGCCTGGGCCTGGGCCTGGGCCAGGCCCTGGGCCTGGGCCTGGGCCTGGGCCTGGGCCTGGGCCTGGGCCTGGGCCTGGGCCTGGGCCTGGGCCTGGGCCTGGGCCTGGGCCTGGGCCTGGGCCTGGGCCTGAGGCCTAGGCCTAGGCCTGGGCCTAGGCCTAGGCCCTGGGCCTGGGCCTGGGCCTGGGCCTGGGCCTGGGCCTGGGCCTGGCCTGGGCCTGGGCCTGGGCCTGGGCCTAGGCCTAGGCCTGGGCCTGGGCCTGGGCCTGGGCCTGGGCCTGGGCCTGGGCCCTGGGCCTGGGCCTGGGCCTGGGCCCAGGCCTGGGCCTGGGCCTGGGCCTGGGCCTGGGCCTGGGCCTGGGCCTGGGCCTGAGCCTGGGCCTGGGCCTGGGCCTGGGCCTGGGCCTGGGCCTGGGCCTGGGCCTGGGCCTGGGCCTGGGCCCTGGGCCTGGGCCTGGGCCTGGGCCTGGGCCTGGGCCTGGGCCTGGGCCTGGGCCTGGGCCTGGCCTGGGCCTGGGCCTGGGCCTGGGCCTGGGCCTGGGCCTGGGCCTGGGCCTAGGCCTGGGCCTGGGCCCTGGGCCTGGGCCTGGGCCTGGGCCTGGGCCTGGGCCTGGGCCCTGGGCCTGGGCCTGGGCCTGGGCCTGGGCCTGGGCCTGGGCCTGGGCCTGGGCCTGGGCCTGGGCCTGGGCCTGGGCCTGGGCCTGGGCCTGGGCCTGGGCCTGGGCCTGGGCCTGGGCCTGGGCCTGGGGCCTGGGCCTGGGCCTGGGCCTGGGCCTGGGCCTGGGCCTGGGCCTGGGCCTGGGCCTGGGCCTGGGCCTGGGCCTGGGCCCTGGGCCTGGGCCTGGGCCTGGGCCTGGGCCTGGGCCTGGGCCTGGGCCTGGGCCTGGGCCTGGGCCTGGGCCTGGGCCTGGGCCTGGGCCTGGGCCTGGGCCTGGGCCTGGGCCTGGGCCTGGGCCTGGGCCTGGGCCTGGGCCTGGGCCTGGGCCTGGGCCTGGGCCTGGGCCTGGGCCTGGGCCTGGGCCTGGGCCTGGGCCTGGGCCTGGGCCTGGGCCTGGGCCTGGGCCTGGGCCTGGGCCTGGGCCCTGGGCCTGGGCCTGGGCCTGGGCCTGGGCCTGGGCCTGGGCCTGGGCCTGGGCCTGGGCCTGGGCCTGGGGGCCTGGGCCTGGGCCTGGGCCTGGGCCTGGCCTGCCTGGGCCTGGGCCTGGGCCTGGGCCTGGGCCTGGGCCTGGGCCTGGGCCTGGGCCTGGGCCTGGGCCTGGGCCTGGGCCTGGGCCTGGGCCTGGGCCTGGGCCTGGGCCTGGGCCTGGGCCTGGGCCTGGGCCTGGGCCTGGGCCTGGGCCTGGGCCTGGGCCTGGGCCTGGGCCTGGGCCTGGGCCTGGGCCTGGGCCTGGGCCTGGGCCTGGGGGCCTGGGCCTGGGCCTGGGCCTGGGCCTGGGCCTGGGGGCCTGGGCCTGGGCCCTGGGCCTGGGCCCTGGGCCTGGGCCTGGGCCTGGGCCTGGGCCCTGGGCTGGGCCTGGGCCTGGGCCTGGGCCTGGGCCTGGGCCTGGGCCTGGGCCTGGGCCTGGGCCTGGGCCTGGGCCTGGGCCTGGGCCTGGGCCTGGGCCTGGGCCTGGGCCTGGGGGCCTGGGCCTGGGCCTGGGCCTGGGCTGGGCCTGGGCCTGGGCCTGGGCCTGGGCCTGGGCCTGGGCCTGGGCCTGGGCCTGGGCCTGGGCCTGGGCCTGGGCCTGGGCTGGGCCTGGGCCTGGGCCTGGGCCTGGGCCTGGGCCTGGGCCTGGGCCTGGGCCTGGGCCTGGGCCTGGGCCTGGGCCTGGGCCTGGGCCTGGGCCTGGGCCTGGGCCTGGGCCCTGGGCCTGGGCCTGGGCCTGGGCCTGGGCCTGGGCCTGGGCCTGGGCCTGGGCCTGGGCCTGGGCCTGGGCCTGGGCCTGGGCCTGGGCCTGGGCCTGGGCCTGGGCCTGGGCCTGGGCCTGGGCCTGGGCCTGGGCCTGGGCCTGGGCCTGGGCCTGGGCTGGGCCTGGGCCTGGGCCTGGGCCTGGGCCTGGGCCTGGGCCTGGGGGCCTGGGCCTGGGCCTGGGCCTGGGCCTGGGCCTGGGCCTGGGCCTGGGCCTGGGCCTGGGCCTGGGCCTGGGCCTGGGCCTGGGCCTGGGCCTGGGCCTGGGCCTGGGCCTGGGCCTGGGCCTGGGCCTGGGCCTGGCCTGGGCCTGGGCCTGGGCCTGGGCCTGGGCCTGGGCCTGGGCCTGGGCCTGGGCCTGGGCCTGGGCCTGGGCCTGGGCCTGGGCCTGGGCCTGGGCCTGGGCCTGGGCCTGGGCCTGGGCCCTGGGCCTGGGCCTGGGCCTGGGCCTGGGCCTGGGCCTGGGCCCCTGGGCCTGGGCCTGGGCCTGGGCCTGGGCCTGGGCCTGGGCCTGGGCCTGGGCCTGGGCCTGGGCCTGGGCCTGGGCCTGGGCCTGGGCCTGGGCCTGGGCCTGGGCCTGGGCCTGGGCCTGGGCCTGGGCCTGGGCCTGGGCCTGGGCCTGGGCCTGGGCCTGGGCCTGGGCCTGGGCCTGGGCCTGGGCCTGGGCCTGGGCCTGGGCCTGGGCCTGGGCCTGGGCCTGGGCCTGGGCCTGGGCCTGGGCCTGGGCCTGGGCCTGGGCCTGGGCCTGGGCCTGGGCCTGGGCCTGGGCCTGGGCCTGGGCCTGGGCCTGGGCCTGGGCCTGGGCCTGGGCCTGGGCCTGGGCCTGGGCCTGGGCCTGGGCCTGGGCCTGGGCCTGGGCCTGGGCCTGGGCCTGGGCCTGGGCCTGGGCCTGGGCCTGGGCCTGGGCCTGGGCCTGGGCCTGGGCCCTGGGCCTGGGCCTGGGCCTGGGCCTGGGCCTGGGCCTGGGCCTGGGCCTGGGCCTGGGCCCTGGGCCTGGGCCTGGGCCTGGGCCTGGGCCTGGGCCTGGGCCTGGGCCTGGGCCTGGGCCTGGGCCTGGGCCTGGGCCTGGGCCTGGGCCTGGGCCTGGGCCTGGGCCTGGGCCTGGGCCTGGGCCTGGGCCTGGGCCTGGGCCTGGGCCTGGGCCTGGGCCTGGGCCTGGGCCTGGGCCTGGGCCTGGGCCTGGGCCTGGGCCTGGGCCTGGGCCTGGGCCTGGGCCTGGGCCTGGGCCTGGGCCTGGGCCTGGGCCTGGGCCTGGGCCTGGGCCTGGGCCTGGGCCTGGGCCTGGGCCTGGGCCTGGGCCTGGGCCTGGGCCTGGGCCTGGGCCTGGGCCTGGGCCTGGGCCTGGGCCTGGGCCTGGGCCTGGGCCTGGGCCTGGGCCTGGGCCTGGGCCTGGGCCTGGGCCTGGGCCTGGGCCTGGGCCTGGGCCTGGGCCTGGGCCTGGGCCTGGGCCTGGGCCTGGGCCTGGGCCTGGGCCTGGGCCTGGGCCTGGGCCTGGGCCTGGGCCTGGGCCTGGGCCTGGGCCTGGGCCTGGGCCTGGGCCTGGGCCTGGGCCTGGGCCTGGGCCTGGGCCTGGGCCTGGGCCTGGGCCTGGGCCTGGGCCTGGGCCTGGGCCTGGGCCTGGGCCTGGGCCTGGGCCTGGGCCTGGGCCTGGGCCTGGGCCTGGGCCTGGGCCTGGGCCTGGGCCTGGGCCTGGGCCTGGGCCTGGGCCTGGGCCTGGGCCTGGGCCTGGGCCTGGGCCTGGGCCTGGGCCTGGGCCTGGGCCTGGGCCTGGGCCTGGGCCTGGGCCTGGGCCTGGGCCTGGGCCTGGGCCTGGGCCTGGGCCTGGGCCTGGGCCTGGGCCTGGGCCTGGGCCTGGGCCTGGGCCTGGGCCTGGGCCTGGGCCTGGGCCTGGGCCTGGGCCTGGGCCTGGGCCTGGGCCTGGGCCTGGGCCTGGGCCTGGGCCTGGGCCTGGGCCTGGGCCTGGGCCTGGGCCTGGGCCTGGGCCTGGGCCTGGGCCTGGGCCTGGGCCTGGGCCTGGCCTGGGCCTGGGCCTGGGCCTGGGCCTGGGCCTGGGCCTGGGCCTGGGCCTGGGCCTGGGCCTGGGCCTGGGCCTGGGCCTGGGCCTGGGCCTGGGCCTGGGCCTGGGCCTGGGCCTGGGCCTGGGCCTGGGCCTGGGCCTGGGCCTGGGCCTGGGCCTGGGCCTGGGCCTGGGCCTGGGCCTGGGCCTGGGCCTGGGCCTGGGCCTGGGCCTGGGCCTGGGCCTGGGCCTGGGCCTGGGCCTGGGCCTGGGCCTGGGCCTGGGCCTGGGCCTGGGCCTGGGCCTGGGCCTGGGCCTGGGCCTGGGCCTGGGCCTGGGCCTGGGCCTGGGCCTGGGCCTGGGCCTGGGCCTGGGCCTGGGCCTGGGCCTGGGCCTGGGCCTGGGCCTGGGCCTGGGCCTGGGCCTGGGCCTGGGCCTGGGCCTGGGCCTGGGCCTGGGCCTGGGCCTGGGCCTGGGCCTGGGCCTGGGCCTGGGCCTGGGCCTGGGCCTGGGCCTGGGCCTGGGCCTGGGCCTGGGCCTGGGCCTGGGCCTGGGCCTGGCCTGGGCCTGGGCCTGGGGGCCTGGGCCTGGGCCTGGGCCTGGGCCTGGGCCTGGGCCTGGGCCTGGGCCTGGGCCTGGGCCTGGGCCTGGGCCTGGGCCTGGGCCTGGGCCTGGGCCTGGGCCTGGGCCTGGGCCTGGGCCTGGCCTGGGCCTGGGCCTGGGCCTGGGCCTGGGCCTGGGCCTGGGCCTGGGCCTGGGCCTGGGCCTGGGCCTGGGCCTGGGCCTGGGCCTGGGCCTGGGCCTGGGCCTGGGCCTGGGCCTGGGCCTGGGCCTGGGCCTGGGGGCCTGGGCCTGGGCCTGGGCCTGGGCCTGGGCCTGGGCCTGGGCCTGGGCCTGGGCCTGGGCCTGGGCCTGGGCCTGGGCCTGGGCCCTGGGCCTGGGCCTGGGCCTGGGCCTGGGCCTGGGCCTGGGCCTGGGCCTGGGCCTGGGCCTGGGCCTGGGCCTGGGCCTGGGCCTGGGCCTGGGCCTGGGCCTGGGCCTGGGCCTGGGCCTGGGCCTGGGCCTGGGCCTGGGCCTGGGCCTGGGCCTGGGCCTGGGCCTGGGCCTGGGCCTGGGCCTGGGCCTGGGCCTGGGCCTGGGCCTGGGCCTGGGCCTGGGCCTGGGCCCCTGGGCCTGGGCCTGGGCCTGGGCCTGGGCCTGGGCCTGGGCCTGGGCCTGGGCCTGGGCCTGGGCCTGGGCCTGGGCCTGGGCCTGGGCCTGGGCCTGGGCCTGGGCCTGGGCCTGGGCCTGGGCCTGGGCCTGGGCCTGGGCCTGGGCCTGGGCCTGGGCCTGGGCCTGGGCCTGGGCCTGGGCCTGGGCCTGGGCCTGGGCCTGGGCCTGGGCCTGGGCCTGGGCCTGGGCCTGGGCCTGGGCCTGGGCCTGGGCCTGGGCCTGGGCCTGGGCCTGGGCCTGGGCCTGGGCCTGGGCCTGGGCCTGGGCCCTGGGCCTGGGCCTGGGCCTGGGCCTGGGCCTGGGCCTGGGCCTGGGCCTGGGCCTGGGCCTGGGCCTGGGCCTGGGCCTGGGCCTGGGCCTGGGCCTGGGCCTGGGCCTGGGCCTGGGCCTGGGCCTGGGCCTGGGCCTGGGCCTGGGCCTGGGCCTGGGCCTGGGCCTGGGCCTGGGCCTGGGCCTGGGCCTGGGCCTGGGCCTGGGCCTGGGCCTGGGCCTGGGCCTGGGCCTGGGCCTGGGCCTGGGCCTGGGCCTGGGCCTGGGCCTGGGCCTGGGCCTGGGCCTGGGCCTGGGCCTGGGCCTGGGCCTGGGCCTGGGCCTGGGCCTGGGCCTGGGCCTGGGCCTGGGCCTGGGCCTGGGCCTGGGCCTGGGCCTGGGCCTGGGCCTGGGCCTGGGCCTGGGCCTGGGCCTGGGCCTGGGCCTGGGCCTGGGCCTGGGCCTGGGCCTGGGCCTGGGCCTGGGCCTGGGCCTGGGCCTGGGCCTGGGCCTGGGCCCTGGGCCTGGGCCTGGGCCTGGGCCTGGGCCTGGGCCTGGGCCTGGGCCTGGGCCTGGGCCTGGGCCTGGGCCTGGGCCTGGGCCTGGGCCTGGGCCTGGGCCTGGGCCTGGGCCTGGGCCTGGGCCTGGGCCTGGGCCTGGGCCTGGGCCTGGGCCTGGGCCTGGGCCTGGGCCTGGGCCTGGGCCTGGGCCTGGGCCTGGGCCTGGGCCTGGGCCTGGGCCTGGGCCTGGGCCTGGGCCTGGGCCTGGGCCTGGGCCTGGGCCTGGGCCTGGGCCTGGGCCTGGGCCTGGGCCTGGGCCTGGGCCTGGGCCTGGGCCTGGGCCTGGGCCTGGGCCTGGGCCTGGGCCTGGGCCTGGGCCTGGGCCTGGGCCTGGGCCTGGGCCTGGGCCTGGGCCTGGGCCTGGGCCTGGGCCTGGGCCTGGGCCTGGGCCTGGGCCTGGGCCTGGGCCTGGGCCTGGGCCTGGGCCTGGGCCTGGGCCTGGGCCCTGGGCCTGGGCCTGGGCCTGGGCCTGGGCCTGGGCCTGGGCCTGGGCCTGGGCCTGGGCCTGGGCCTGGGCCTGGGCCTGGGCCTGGGCCTGGGCCTGGGCCTGGGCCTGGGCCTGGGCCTGGGCCTGGGCCTGGGCCTGGGCCTGGGCCTGGGCCTGGGCCTGGGCCTGGGCCTGGGCCTGGGCCTGGGCCTGGGCCTGGGCCTGGGCCTGGGCCTGGGCCTGGGCCTGGGCCTGGGCCTGGGCCTGGGCCTGGGCCTGGGCCTGGGCCTGGGCCTGGGCCTGGGCCTGGGCCTGGGCCTGGGCCTGGGCCTGGGCCTGGGCCTGGGCCTGGGCCTGGGCCTGGGCCTGAGGCCTGGGCCTGGGCCTGGGCCTGGGCCTGGGCCTGGGCCTGGGCCTGGGCCTGGGCCTGGGCCTGGCCTGGGCCTGGGCCTGGGCCTGGGCCTGGGCCTGGGCCTGGGCCTGGGCCTGGGCCTGGGCCTGGGCCTGGGCCTGGGCCTGGGCCCTGGGCCTGGGCCTGGGCCTGGGCCTGGGCCTGGGCCTGGGCCTGGGCCTGGGCCTGGGCCTGGGCCTGGGCCTGGGCCTGGGCCTGGGCCTGGGCCTGGGGGCCTGGGCCTGGGCCTGGGCCTGGGCCTGGGCCTGGGCCTGGGCCTGGGCCTGGGCCTGGGCCTGGGCCTGGGCCTGGGCCTGGGCCTGGGCCTGGGCCTGGGCCTGGGCCTGGGCCTGGGCCTGGGCCTGGGCCTGGGCCTGGGCCTGGGCCTGGGCCTGGGCCTGGGCCTGGGCCTGGGCCTGGGCCTGGGCCTGGGCCTGGGCCTGGGCCTGGGCCTGGGCCTGGGCCTGGGCCTGGGCCTGGGCCTGGGCCTGGGCCTGGGCCTGGGCCTGGGCCTGGGCCTGGGCCTGGGCCTGGGCCTGGGCCTGGGCCTGGGCCTGGGCCTGGGCCTGGGCCTGGGCCTGGGCCTGGGCCTGGGCCTGGGCCTGGGCCTGGGCCTGGGCCCTGGGCCTGGGCCTGGGCCTGGGCCTGGGCCTGGGCCTGGGCCTGGGCCTGGGCCTGGGCCTGGCCTGGGCCTGGGCCTGGGCCTGGGCCTGGGCCTGGGCCTGGGCCTGGGCCTGGGCCTGGGCCTGGGCCTGGGCCTGGGCCTGGGCCTGGGCCTGGGCCTGGGCCTGGGCCTGGGCCTGGGCCTGGGCCTGGGCCTGGGCCTGGGCCTGGGCCTGGGCCTGGGCCTGGGCCTGGGCCTGGGCCTGGGCCTGGGCCTGGGCCTGGGCCTGGGCCTGGGCCTGGGCCTGGGCCTGGGCCTGGGCCTGGGCCTGGGCCTGGGCCTGGGCCTGGGCCTGGGCCTGGGCCTGGGCCTGGGCCTGGGCCTGGGCCTGGGCCTGGGCCTGGGCCTGGGCCTGGGCCTGGGCCTGGGCCTGGGCCTGGGCCTGGGCCTGGGCCTGGGCCTGGGCCTGGGCCTGGGCCTGGGCCTGGGCCTGGGCCTGGGCCTGGGCCTGGGCCTGGGCCTGGGCCTGGGCCTGGGCCTGGGCCTGGGCCTGGGCCTGGGCCTGGGCCTGGGCCTGGGCCTGGGCCTGGGCCTGGGCCTGGGCCTGGGCCTGGGCCTGGGCCTGGGCCTGGGCCTGGGCCTGGGCCTGGGCCTGGGCCTGGGCCTGGGCCTGGGCCTGGGCCTGGGCCTGGGCCTGGGCCTGGGCCTGGGCCTGGGCCTGGGCCTGGGCCTGGGCCTGGGCCTGGGCCTGGGCCTGGGCCTGGGCCTGGGCCTGGGCCTGGGCCTGGGCCTGGGCCTGGGCCTGGGCCTGGGCCTGGGCCTGGGCCTGGGCCTGGGC